>CDEZ01017541.1:10442-27344 GCA_000826365.1 Acanthamoeba royreba | reverse complement strand
TTCACGAGATTGACGTCATCAACTCGCGCACTCAGGGCTTCCTTGCTCTCTTTGCTGGTACATTCTGTTTCGTGCAGTGTTTGTTCTCCGTATCTATTTGCTTATTTGGACCTGTGCAGGTGATACGGGAGAGATCAAGACTGAGGTACGGGAGCAGATTGACGCCAAGGTGGCTGAGTGGAAGGAAGAGGGCAAAGCAGAAATTATACCGGGCGTACGCATACCAGACTCTCCTCTCGCCCAAAATTCAATTCTTAGCGTATTCTACAGGTACTCTTTATCGACGAAGTACACATGCTCGATATCGTGTGCTTCTCCTATGTCAACAGGTATGCACGGTGGCCCAGTTAAGTCCGATTGAAATACTGATACACGTAATCATTGTTGTGCCAGAGCGCTTGAGGGAGATATGGCGCCTATTCTTGTGATGGCATCAAACAGAGGTATCACCACGATCAGAGGAACCAATTACAAGGGCCCACATGGCCTTCCTCCTGATCTGCTGGACCGAACGCTTATCATCTCCACGGCACCTTACACGCAAGATGAGATTCAGAAGATCATCAGGATTAGGTACCTCTCGGTTGCTTGAGCGGTGCAACATGAGAATGCCGGCCATTTGCCTGACTCTTACTTAGGTTGAAGGAAGAGGACGTTGATATGACCGAGGAGGCTGTGCTGCTCCTAACCAACATTGGGTTTGGACATCTCCTCTCTGCTGGTGGTTCCTCGTTCCTAATGTCTCGCATGTAGGTCTGACACGTCTTTGCGCTATGCTATTCACATGATCACCGCCTCGGCTCTCGTGGCAAACAAGCGCGGGGTACAGTGCCATGCTGTGGACGACAGGCATAACGTTGGTGCTGACTCTTGTTCTATTATCTCCAGGCCACTAAGGTAGACATCCAGGACATCGAGCGTGTGTATGAGCTCTTTGTGGACGTGGATCGGTCACGCGAGTACCTCGCGGCCTCATCTTCCTCCGAGTACATCAGCAACGAGGCCACCATGGACCTTGAGAAGTCGTAATTTTGTGTGCTGCTGTGCTTCGTTGATTCTGAACAGATAGCGTGTTTCTGCATGTTGCAGCTCCATGTCGTCATAGCAGTGACGCGCCACTTACGCTTTAGAGCTTGTTAGGGAGGAGCCCCTCAGACACCGAGTATCCGTTCTCTTTCAGAGCAGTCTCGACGGCATGAAGGGTGCGCAGCAAGTGGCCGTTCTCGCTCTCACTCATGACAGAGTACGCCATGTGACCAATTCTGAAGTACTTGATCTCAGGGAAGAGGCCGCCAGCAAGCACTGCCCCGTGCTTCTTCACGGATCCCAGGAACTTCACGACGTCGTCAATCTCCTATGAAGGCATGATGAACATGAGCGAACAGGCGTAAGACTGCCTACATTACATTGTTGATTACGCGATGAAGTGGGGGGCGTACCGAGGGAAGGCGGATGACGGTGAGTGTATGGGCATAGAGCTCCTCACGCACAGGGATGAACTTGAGGCCGAACGAGGCCAGGACGTTGCGCACCTTCTGCGATGCCTCCACGTGAGCCTGGAATCGCTTCTCCATATCTTCGGCCAAGATCTCCTTCAAGCTATTACGATGACAGCATGAGACTCGAAGAAGTCAAGCGTTTCTGCAGGCATGGTGTTTGAGGACGAACCTAACGTTGAGCGCCTTGATGAGCGTCACTGCGGGCGTGGCGAAGTAGCTGCCCTTCTTAGCCTCGTAGTTCTTCATGATGGGCAGCCACCTATTCCAATCCAAGAAGTATCCCATCGGCCGGGTCTTACGGTTGGCGAACACGTCCTGCAGCAGTGCCGGCGTTTCGTGAGCATGAGCAGAAATGAAAAGTGTAAGAAGTGGGCGTACCATGGCACGCTGGCTAGCAAGCAAAATGGCCAGGCCGGGTGGCACTCCGATGGCCTTTTGCGAAGCAGTGTGGCAAACGTCAATGTCCCACTCATCCATTCTGAATTCCTCAGCACCTGCACAAGGAAAGAGAATGAATACAAAATCAAGGGAATGATACGATGAAAGCGCGGACCAGTGGCGCAGACGCCATCGACTACGATAAGGGTCTGTGGAGACACCTCACGCGCAGCCTTAGCAAAGTTCTTGACGTCTGTCAGCACACCAGTCGATGTATCCACCTACATCATGAAAGTCAGCGATTGCGTGAAAGATCTATGCAACGTCCAAGCAGAAGAGGAGGTTACGTGGGTCAGAGTCACGAGCTTGTAGGTATTCTGCGACAGAGCATGCTTGAACTCCTCAATAGTGGGGCAGTCGCCAAAAGTGGCTGCCTTCAGTTTGGTCACCTGCACTCCAAAGGCCTCCAGACTGTATGCACGCGTGCAGGCATGAGACACAGGCACAGATGCAGGTGGAATGAGTGTAAATCTGCTCGTACCAGTCGGCAAAGCGGTCGCCAAAGTAGCCTGTAGAGACTACCAGCGCACGCTCGTCCCGCTCCATCAGATTGGCCGCAACCTACATCACATCAGCACACCCGACATGTTATCATCAGCAAGCAGTGTCAACGCGACATTCATCGTCATTCTCAACAACTTTGTCACAAACATGTCAGACTTCTCACACTGTTTCACCGTTCGCCACACAAGCACGAGCGCGGCGAAGGCGGTGGCAGGTTTCTTGTACCATGTCCCAGCCGAGCGTTCCTGAACCGGCAACGACGAAGGGCTGCGCCGTAGTCGTCAGGAATACCTGTACATGAGCAGTGTCAATTTTACAGCAAACGCAAACAATTTCGCAAAAAGGCTAACTTTTACGAAATACAAAATTTTGAATAAAATCAATAAAATACAAATATTTAATTTTTGTGGGGTAACGTTACCTGGCGCAAAAGGGTGAGCGACTCGCCAAAGAGTGCGATAAACTCAGGCGACACGTGGGACAGCGCCGGCTCCGCGGAGGCACGCAGCACGGCGGGCGAGAACTCGATCGGGCCTGGAATCATCAACAGTGGACGCTCACCCTCCATCTTTCGGGTAGTAGTGGACAGAAAAATGAAAAAGAAAAAAATGATAAAAGAAATACATAAGGAAAATATTTCTCGCCCTGATCTTCGCCTCAGGTGATGGTCATCCATGCCCATCGGCTGGGCGATATGTGCTGAAGCGAATTATTCTCGCCTGGCCTAATTCGCTTCATCTCCGCAGACGGTGATCGCGGATATCAGGGCGAATCTCTCGGGGCGAGTCAAGAACATGTTATCTTTTCCGATCCCGATACATCCGGTTCCGTCTCTTCGGCCGAGTGGAGGACGCAATCGAAATTTCGTGTAGAAGATGTCTCTTCCCGCCACTCGCGTCATCTGCCGGTCGTTATCCCATGTACACATTCCCCAGCAGTTAGGCAGCATTTGGTTTTTTTCTTCCAAGCCAGTAGTGAGCAACATCCTCGCACAAGCTAGCCTGTCCTTACACCATTCTACACATTCTGACTCGTCCCACAATATAATAAACAACCAACCAACACTACACCAGCTGTGTGCATTCTCCTTTCTCTAAAACTCTCTAAAATAAATGTACGTTTCTGAAACCATTTCTGTGCATTTTGTTTTCTGCCCCATATATCGCATTTAATTTAATTTAATTATTTTTCAGACTTAGAAATACAATCTTCATATCATACCTCAATTAAGAAATAATAAAGTAATAAAATGTATTTGTCTGACTTGGGGACGTGGACAGAAGAAGTAAAAAACAGGCACAGCAGCAGCACAGACAAGAAGCAGTGCGAAAGGCAGGAGAATGAAGTGGGGACGCAGCTTCACCATGAGCGGCCGCGCGACGCGGCCGACTACTGCGTGTGTGCTCACGAGGGAGGCAACCACGTCCAACGCCACGTTGGTCCTGCCGCTGCGCCTGCGTGCTGCGCGCTTGGCCTCGTCGGCTGCCGCTCCGGCGGCCGGCGGAGCGCTGCCAAGTTATGCGAGCGAGTTCAAGTCCTCGGTGGATGACCCGGTCGGGTACTGGGCCTCCAAGGCCGAGAAGATCCACTGGCACAAGCGGTACCGCATCACGCGCGTGCGCGCGCACACATGACCGGTGTCTGACTTAACTAACATGACGCTCGGCGTGTTGTTGTTGTTGTTGTTGTTGTTGTTGTTGTTGTTTTGGTTGATGAAGGTGGGACAAGGTGCTGGATTCCTCTCGACCGCCGTTTCATCGCTGGTTCGTGGGTGGCAAGGTCAACACCTGCTACAACGCCATCGACCGCCACATCGCCGACGGTACCGCAGAGCAGCTCAGCTCCGAGAGTGTTGTGGTGCTGACATGCGTACGTCACAATGTGATGATGTCGTGTTTCTATCAGGTCGAGGTGATCAGGTGGCGCTCATCTGGGACAGCCCGGTCAGCAAGAACATTCAAAAGTTCACCTACAAGGAACTGCATCAGCAGGTACAACTTCTGCTTCTTCCCGACCATTCACACTTGATAGTGTGGTGTTATGCTCACGCGGTGTCCTCGATCATCGTTTTGCAGGTGACGCACTTTGCTGGTGTCCTCGCGAATGTGCACGGCGTGGAGAAGGGTGACCGGGTTTTGCTCTACATGCCCATGATTCCTCAAGGTATGAATGAATGAAGGAGACTGACCTGGAGGCGCCCTCATCTGATAGATCCTCATGTTTCGTGACTGTTAGCCATCATTGCTATGCTTGCTTGCGCACGCATCGGAGCCATTCATTCTGTAGTCTTTGGTGGTTTCGCTGCGGACCAACTCGCTGCACGCATCGATCACGCTAAGCCAAAGGTACGGGAATCTCTGAGACTCAGTGAGCAGTGGTTCAACAGCTACCATGTTAAGGTTTCTTGCTCTAGGTGGTACTGTCAGCCTCATGTGGCATAGAACCGAACCATGTTGTGCAATATAAGCCGCTGCTTGATCGCGCCCTCCAGTCGGCGAAGCACAAACCCCAGGCCAATATCATCTACCAGAGGTACCATACAACGCACTCTGCTTCAAGCACTGACTCCCGAACCTTCCTTCATTCTAATCCTAGACCTGGCCTGGAACACCGAGCTACGCTGGTCAATAACGCGGAGCAACATGATTATGATTGGGAAGTCGAGCTTGCGCGTGCTCGTCCCTTTGATGGGGTCACCCTAGTTGATTCAAATGTACGATGCCCGAGCTTAACTTCACAATGTGAATATCCAAGACTGAAGAATAGTGACGCGCGGCAGGACCCTCTGTACATTCTTTACACATCAGGCACCACGGGCAACCCAAAGGGTATTGTCCGCGACAATGCCGGCCATATGGTTGCTCTCAAGAATTCCATGGACATGATTTACGGCCTCCAGCCGGGTGAGGTCTTCTGGGCAGCCAGGTATATTAGCAAAAGCTCATTGACCATGGTGAGTCATTCTATGCTCAACTTGGTGCTCCTGTGAACAGTGATATCGGATGGGTCGTCGGGCACTCGTACATCGTGTATGGTCCCTTGCTGCATGGTGCTACGTCTGTATTGTATGAAGGCAAGCCTGTGCACACGCCGGATGTACGTTACTGATCCTGTGGGCGAAGAAGCACATGCAAGAATATAACTCTTCACTTTTTCCTGTGGTGCAGAGTGGAGCATACTGGCGTGTGATCAGCCAACATGGTGTGAATGTCTCATTCATGGCGCCCACCGCCGTTCGCGCTATCCGCAAAGAGGACCCGGAAGGTTCTCACTTTTATAAATACGGTACCGTCTGCCGTGCGTTGTGTTGCGTGATGGAGAAGATCCTCACGATCCGTACAGATTTGTCACACCTCAAGGCATTCTTCTTGGCCGGGGAGAGGGCGGATCCTGCCACGGTGCACTGGGCCCAGAAACTGCTTGGCCATCGTCCTGTCGTAGACCATTGGTAAGCCAATAGGCCTGTTTTCCCCTGATTATGCTGACCTGAACTAATTCTTGCGGTGGAATCATCAGGTGGCAGACGGAGACGGGCTGGGCGATTGGTGCCAAGTGCCTGGGTCTTGACTATGGCAATGAGCCGGGAGTACAAGGTTACTCTTCCTGTCCAGTCAAAGTCAAGGTACCTTGCAGTCTCAGTGCGTCTTGGAATAGATGTAGGAATGTATACGCTTGGATTGATCACTCTGGTATGTTCAGGCCGGGTCATGCGGTAGAGCGGTTCCGGGCTACGACGTGCGTGTGCTTGACGAAATGACTGGGAAGGAGCTCCCTCACAATCGTCATTTAGGCGAAGTTGTCATCAAGTAATCGCACTATCTGATCTCATTCTACTTGCACATATTGCCATTTACTCTGCCTATTTCCTAGGGAGCCTCTTCCGCCTGGCACGTTCCCTACTCTGTGGCCGAACGACGACGAAAAGTACCATAACACGTACTTCAAGACCTACACGGGCTATTATCGCTGTGGTATGTACGCCAGGAAGCACTCATTGTTACGCTCATTGATTTATCGTCATGTCCACCTCCAGGTGATGCTGGATTCGTTGACAGTGACGGCTACATTCATATCATGGCACGCACAGAGTACGACCCGCGGAAGAACTGCTGCTTCTTGAAGTTTGTAATCTTAACTTTGATCTCTGCAGTGATGTGATTAACGTGGCCGGTCATCGCCTGAGCACGGGTTCTCTGGAAGAGGTAAATTTGATACTTTCTTCTCTGCGGTACCTGAGTATTGATCATAGCAATCTACAGGTTCTCGGCGGTCACAAGGACGTTGCTGAGTGTGCCGTCATCGGTGCTGAGGATCAGCTCAAGGGTGAAGTACCTGTCGGTTTCGTTGTTCTCAAAGTACGTTTATGTCCTCAGAGTATTCATGATGAGCGACGAGACTGATGTGTTTCTCTTTTCGTTTGTGTGCTGCAGTCCGGGGTAACAAAAGATCCGGAGGAAGTAGCCAAGGAATGCGTCAAGGCCATCAGAGAACGTATTGGACCCGTTGCTGCATTCAAGGTACCGTGCCAATTGATCGCGTGCATTCCTTCATACATCTCACGCGCTACTCTTGTCATTATTGAAGTTGGCCATACCTGTGAATCGACTTCCCAAAACTCGGTCTGGCAAGATCCTGCGCGGTATCATGAAGAAGATCGCCGATGGCCATGGTATGCCCATCTCTTCCACTCTCCCCTTTCTCTTTGTTTTGTGTTTGACAATCGCCTGTTCTCCATTGTACAGCCTATCAGACTCCTGCAACGATTGACGATCCATCCACTCTGGACGAGATTGAAGCCGCCCTCATAGCCAAGGGCTATGCGAAGGAGCGCGAGGAGCCCTGAATGTAGGCCCCTGTGGTCATCCGCTGCCTACTTTATGAATGTATTTTTGATTGGAGACTCACTTTTCTGGCTGGCAAGACCTGGACATCAACAACTTTTGAGCTTCAGTCGGCGGATGCGCCAACACTTCCGAAGCCATAGATAGGACCAACGGTGCATGACCTTCTCTGGTGAGAAGTGAAGGCAGGGTGAAAGTCACCGGCAGCTCGATTGGTCCTTACCGTCCTGAGGTTTGGTCTGATCGTTGCATTGTTGTTACCGTCCCTCATATTTTTAGTTCACATTCTTATCATTCCCACATAATAGGAGCTAAAAATTCGGCGTATGCGGTTACAAACATTATTCCTGCGAGTTCTACCGCATTGCTGTGCTGGCGCAGAGTGTGGCGGCAACATGTCAAGCTCACCGTCATAATGGACATATGTTGGCACATATGGCCATGTCCATACGCATATATGGCCATTGTGTAGTCGCGTGGTACGCTTGGTCTGTGACTTTTCAGCGCCTCTTAGCTCCTTCTTCAACAAGCTACCTGACTCACACACAATACAACAGCATTCAGAGCACACTCAGGCATATAGCTGATAACAATCAACAATCATCGACAAAACATGAAAGCCATCTTCTTCTTGGCGCTCTTTGCAGCGCTGTGCACTTTCGTCAGTGCAGGTAAGGCTCTTCACACATTCATCCTTGTCCTCTTCTTGGGGATTGGATCGGAACTAATGATGATGATGATGATGGGAGGACAGATTGCAGTGTGAGCATCAGCCAGACATTGGGATCGGCGTGGCAACAGAACGGAGTGAGCATGTCCCAATGGAACGCCGCCCTCACGGCCGGCTCACAGGCCGTCAGGTCTGTCGAGCTCACCATCACGGGAGCCAACATCACTCAGGTGTGGGGCCTGCAACAGCTGGCCAACGGTCACTTTGCTCTGCCCGATTATATTCTCCAGGCGGGCGGCATTGGCGCCGGTCAGAGCCAACAGTTCGGATACATCTGGCAGTCGTCGTCGAAGGCCGCCATCACGGTGACGGCCATCAACTGCGGCAGCCAGGCCTCCTCGTCTCCCTCATCGGCGCCCGCCAGCCCGAGCTCGTCACCCGCCGCTGCGTCACCGTCGGCGTCGGCTCAGCCGACCATCGTGGGCTCTCCTCAGCCGAGTTCGTCTCCTTCTGGCGGTGAATGTCGAGTGAGCGTGACGCAGACGGCTCGATCTGGTGGATCGTGGACCGATGGCAACTTCATCTTCACCACCTTTGATCTCACCATCACCAACAGCGGCAGCCGCGTGGCCACCTCGGCCCAGCTCACCATCGGCCTCGGAGCCAACCAGGAGATCACTCAGTTCTGGAACCTTGAGCGTCAGGGCACCACCAACGTGTTCGCCGTGGCCTCCTACTACTTCCCTCTCGCCGTCGGAGCTAGCCAGACGGCCGGCTACATCGTCAAGTCGCCCTTGTCGGCCAACACGGTTCCGTCGGTGAGTGTGAGCTCGTCGAGCTGCTCTGGCAGCGCTTCAAGCGCTCCTTCAACTTCTGCTACTCCTGCCAGCCCAAGCTCATCGCCTGCGGGAGGTTCTCCATCGGCGTCTGCTTCTGCTCAGCCCCTCAGCCGAGCTCGTCTCCATCTGGCGATTGCCGTGTGACAGTCACTCAGACGGCTCGTGCTGCCAACGCTGGCGGTTCATGGATCGAGGGTGACAACAAGTTCCAGGTACCCTCTTCTTCTTGATCTTCTTCTTCTTGATGCGCAGGTTGAATTTCAGCTCCGATTGCTAATGAATGTCGGGAGCAGATTTACGATCTCACCATCACCAACAGCGGCAGCCTCACTGCCACTGGCGCACAGCTCACCGTTGGCCTCGCTGCCGACCAGTCCTTCGATCAGTTCTGGAACCTTGAACGTCAGGGCACCAGCAACGTGTTTGCCGTGGCCTCCTACTACTTCCCTCTCGCTGCTGGCGCCAGTCAGACGGCCGGCTTCATCGTCAAGACTCCTCTTTCGTCAAGCTCGTCTGGACCGTCAGTGACGGTGAGCTCATCGAGTTGCTCAGGCACCTCTGCTCCTTCTCCTTCGACTTCTGCCGCTCCGACCAGCCCGAGTGCTTCTCCCGCTGGTCCTTCCGTGTCTGCTGCTCCCGCCAGTCCGAGCGCATCTCCGTCGGCCAACCCGACCATCGTGGGTTCGCCTCAGCCAACCTCTGTTCCATCTGGCTGCAGCGTGAGCTTCCAACAGAGTGCACGGTCGGCCAACAATGGTGGCTCATGGACTGATGGCAACTTCAAGTTCCAGGTGAGTCCTCCCCACTCTCATCCCTCATCCTTTCTCCCTCGTTTTTAACTCCTATCATCACTGTTGGATTGGGTGCATGCAGATCTATGACTTGACGATCACCAACAACGGCAACAGGGCAGCAAGCCTCATCCAGCTCACCATCAACCTCTCTGCAGACCAACAGATCAGTCAGTTCTGGAATCTCAACCCGACGACTGGCACGAGCTTCAACGTGGCCACCAACTTTGGTGTTCTCCAGGCGGGAGCCTCCATCGGCACTGGATTCATCGTCAAGTCGCCCATTTCTTCCAGCTCGGCTGCTCCTACCGTCACCATCAACTCTGTCATGTGCACTGGTGCCTCTCCTGCGTGATCGGCTGTCGCTCCTACGCCTGGCGTCTCGCTCAGCGCTCTCTCGTGCCAGTAGATTCCGTGCTATCGGTGTGCGACAACGCATCTCTCTTCCCAAACGACCACAAAGTGATAGCACGGGCCAGATGTTGACGCTACTGGTCTTCTTCTCTTCCTCTTCTTCCCTCTTTATGCTCTTTTTCCACACGAAATAATGATTTGAGTTACGCTCTTATCTCATTCTTCAAAATTGATTGGTAAAGTTCGTAACTATCACATTTTTGTTGAAATTAAAATTGTTTCGTAAAGTGCCAAAAGTGGAATTCCAAGCTGCTGGGTCTTCTGGAGTGACCCAAAGGAGTGTAAACAGAGTTAAACCGGCAAAACGTTGGTAAACATCAAACGGCAAGATGTCAGGAGAGGCCACCATGTATCAGTCATTGGTTGGTCGACTCACACAGGGTGCAGGGTTCACCCCTCATCTGGCTTGGTACGGTGAAGGGGCAGGGCTAATTGAAGGGGCTGGTGGGGCAAGCATAGGCAGTCTTCCACGTGAAGTGGTAGGAAAGCATCGGCAGCTCCTTGTCAAAGACCAAGTTGCCAATCTGTGCTTGCGGGTCACTGCATCCATTCATTCATCATCAGGCACATCATCATCAGGCACATCATGCACATCATCATCATCATCATCATCATCATCATCATCATCATCATCATCAATATCATGAAAGGAGGTCACCATGGCTTCATCAACACCAAGCAGCAGGAAAGAGGGTGAAGGAGGTACCAGATAAAGTTGATGACTGTACGGCGGTCCTCAAGGCCGCCCGTGAAGGCGAGAGTGAAGCCGTCGCGGTTCAAACTGCCCGGCAGTGGCGTCCAAGACGCGTGCTTGTCTGAGCCGCAGTCGTTGAGCCTCCCAGGCACGTCCCTCTGGCACACTGCCGGCGCCGGGTCGGTCGAAGTGGCGCAGAGGTTGGCCAGGTTGCCGCACACCTTGTAGGTGAACACTTGGCCAGAGCCGTCTGGGGTTTGCACGACGCCTCCATTGGGAAGAGCATGGGCGAGCTTGGCCAAGTCGTAGAACTTGCCGTTGACGACTCCATGGCAGTCGGAGCCGCTTGCCGTGTGAGCCACAAGGAGCAACAACACTCCGATCAGAACAGAGCTTATTGATGAATGTAGAGGTCCCATAAGTGATAGATCTGGCCAAGTGACGATGATGGAAGTGTAAGGTAAGCACTTAAGTGCACTTGCCAGGATGTGGAGTAGAAATGTACCTGGTCTTGGCAGCTTAGTGAAAAGAGGACAGACCTGGCAGGAACAACCTTGGAAAGGCTCACCCGGTGCAACTAGGGTTAGCGCCGAAACAGCATTTCTATGCCACTTTCCTGCAGTTCCTTGAATGAGTTCATCAACCAATAGGACTCTTTTATGTCTTTCTTCTGCGTCGTTTTCTTTTCCGTTCTGGGGCTTTTCCTAGGATCCGAGGGCCAATCACGAAAATTCTCCGGTGTTTGTGAGCTAAGTGGAATCCTCCGAACACAGTGCGTAAAGCAGCCGGGAATGCTTGAGGAGTAGATGGAAGAGTCGTGTCCTTCTTCTGCTCCTTCTGTCTCTAGCACAGCAGATAAAGGTTAGACACTCACTAGTCTCGTTCTTCGCAGTCAAACTCTTGATCCTCACCTGTAGTTGAGGTTGATTAAGTCCGAGAGGGCCGGTTGTTCCCAGCATTCAAGGCACAACGACCTACAGACTCAGTGTGGTGCCCACATGTCCTCCTGAAGGCTCAGTGAGGACTGCCTTCCACTTCAGCATTTGTAGGTGTCTCATCCAGATGTACAGCATGGACGATGGAGTCACAAAGTAGTGTTGGAGCATGGAGTCATGGGAAAACATGATGACACCTTGTTTGCTGTCTCTGAATCCATTACACATGTGCGCCACTGAGTCAGACCGACCAGGTAGGAGGGTCTGCGAATACCCATGCCACCATGTCCTGCCTCTCAAAACCCTCAGGCGCCCAACCATTCCAACCATAGAAGTAGACGTTCTGCTGCCTATTCCAGAACCGAATGAGCTGAACCAGCTTGCCTGTGGTGATTGATTCATCAGTCACCACATTTTCTTTTTTTTCTTTTTTCTTTTTCTTTGTACTGGGAATAAATACCTTTGGCCCATTGTCTTACTTCATTCACATCACGTTGGACTTGCTCACTACTTTGCTTGACTCCGTTCAGTTCGCCCTCTGCCTTCAGTGTGTGAGCCTCCTGTTTGCTCTCTAGAGCTGCCAGCCGTTGTCTGAGGTCGTTCAGTTCCGCGTCTTTCTGCGTGATGGTGGCGTTCAGTTGTGTGATGACTGCTTGGAGTACAACTTCCCTCTCGCGAGCAGCGTCCTGCATAGCCTTGCCTTCTTGAAGCATGTTGCGTAGCTCTCGCATCAGCTGGTGAATACACGTCAACTGTGTCTCCGATTCCCAGCTGCAGACCTGGCCTTCGACAGTGAAGGCAAGAAGTAACAGCCCCAGTGCCAGAGACAGTGGGGCGACAAGAAGACGCTGATGATGCATGGCCATGATGTATCAGAAAAGAAACTGTTCAGTGCTTCCCCGTAGAATGGAGGTTCCGACTCCCTCTCACCAGGACCACTGTTGGTCAGCCCAACTTCCCAATGCTCCTCCTTGAAGCTCCTGATTGGCTGCAAAATTCGTAGGAAGTAGTGGGCCAATCAGCCAGGCCTGGAGTTAAGCCTCATCACCCTGCAACCCTGCCGGCAGGGGCCATGAATAGAACCCAATCAAACAAACTCTAGGCCGATGTGTTGGGCTTCACGAGGGACACCATCATCAACGACCCAGGAGACAGGATGAGCATCACAAGGTGGCCAGGTCTTCTCCTCATCGTCATCGTCTTGTTGTCTCTCTCCCATGTAGCACAAGGCAGCGTGCTGCAGTGGCTCGGAGTCAACCAGGCGCTTGACCATGCCACCAAGGACCTTGACAAGCTGGGCAAGTCCGTCGCCAAGACAGTGAGACAGGAACTCGGCATTCTCATCGAGCAGCAAGTGTCTGATCTTCTCGACAAAGCGGACATCTCCATAAGACGAGTATTGTCCTGCTCTCAGATCACCTGCGTGCCCTCACCGACCAGCTTCGCCTTTCTGTGCTACATATCATCAACGAAGCCGAACTCACTGGACTCAGGCTCATCAACGAGACAGAGGTTTCTCTTTCGTCGCATTCTTGATGCTCCACTGATGCTAAGGTTGACTGATGCAAACTCGCTCTCTCATGTGTGATGTGAGTATGCAGGCAGCCACAGGTCGAGTTGTGGATCGAACAGTGGCGCAGATACGAGATGAGATCATCAGACCTTTGGGATGGGAGTTACAGACTCTTGTGACCAGAATTGAGACACAGATTCTCAGAGTGTTCATCCAAGCCTTGGAGTGTGCAATCGCCACGGCTCAGTGGGAAGAGAAGAAGCTGGCGAGCCTGGCTTCAGGTCGAGATCACTACTGCACGAAATGTCTGGGACTGGAAGGGAGGATTCTACCTGAGATGGAAGACAGCCACGTCTACGACCTGTACAAGTGCCGCCTCTTGCAGAGTTTCAACATCGACTCGTCCATGTCCGACATCAGAGCGGCCTACCTCAATCTGGCAAACAATGCCTACGTGATGTCTTGCATTCGGAGACACACTGACATCGAGATCGCCATCTACGCGCGCGAGTTCTTCATGTACCAAGACATGGCAAGCATCTGGTGGGACACGCCTCCAGCACCCTACATGCCCAAGTGGCTCATGAATGTGACCAAACCCTCCATTGCAAAGCGTTCGTATTGTCTTGGCCTGTGCTCTACATGGCTGTCTTCAACGCTGTTTGACGAACAACAATTCCCCTCATCAGAGATATGCTTCATGCCCATGGGAATGGAAGTGGCGCCAAGGAAAGGTTCAGGACTAGTGTCCCGGTTTGAATTCGCATTCTATTTGTACTTCTACCTTCTTCTTCACGGTTTGCTTTGGAAACACATTCTTCTTCTTCTTCTTCTTCTTCTTCTTCTTCTTCTTCTTTTTGTTCTTCTTCTTCTCATATCCCATCTTTCTCATCTCTTTTTCAGCCTGTGTGGAACGGGCATTTTCATAGTCATGTTGTGGGGTGCATGGAGATGGTGCCACATCATGTGCGAGAATGGAAGAAGAGGAACAGAAAGGCAGAGACTTTTACCGTCTCGGGGGCACTGCTGTTAGTTCAGATCTGATCAAGAAATATACACACACAACCTTGGCAACTATCTATCATGACCAACACCGTCAACTTGGCCACATACTGAGCCCCTTGAACATCATGATCGTGAACAAGATGGAGGGCTGTTTGGCTCTGTGCCTCTTCTATCAGCATTGCAACACCTGTGATGACTGATTTCCAAGATCCTGAATCCATCTGAGTACAAATGAATGTGAAAGTTGTGGAGCATGGACTCAAGAAACACGATGATGTCTTGTTTGCTGTGCAAAGGATGGTCAAGTCGAGGTAAGGTTCAGGGATGGTCGCGGGGAGGAGAGGGGCATGTGCATTCTTGCACCACCACCTTACTCGAAGCCACCAGGACCGCTGATGGGGATGCGAACCGGCTGGCTGCCCTGAAGCTGAGTTTGACTGAGCATCCGATCCTTCTCCTCCTTCGACTCCTGGCGGCCATACATCTGGCCTTCGGCCATGGGCGGCATTGCTGCCTCTATCGGGACCGAAGGCACCACCTCGGGCGCGGGCACTCGCTCGGCCATCATCGGGCGAGTCTCGGGCAGCAGTTCTCTTCTAGCAACCTCTTCCTGGGGCATCTGCTTTAGCTCCGATCCAGCGGCAAGCTCGACCCCGTGCTGCATCATCGAGTGCTCTCCCCCGCGCGTCACGGTGGTGACCTTCACGACGGGTGTTGTCGGAATCTGGGTAGCGGCCGAGCCGCCGAGCCCAGTGTATCCGGCCGGCATCTGTGGGACGGGCGGCGCGGCAGGCGTGGCAGTGGTGGTGATGATGGTGCCGGACTTGGGAGATGACGTATCGTAAACACGTGACGAAGACGATGCGAGATTGTCCGGCTTGGCCACGGCAATGGGAGGCGACACCATCGTCGGCCCAGCTGTAGTGGTGGAGGTGGTGGGCGTGGCAGGAAGCACCGTCGTGGTTTCCACGACCGTCACAGGGGATGGGGAGGGTGACTTCTTCCTTAACCTTGAGAAGAGGGTGCTCTTGGAGTCAGCGTACACGGTTGAGACCGGTCTCAGGCCTGATATATCTCCAATCCTTCGGGCAACGACGAGATGAGATCGGAGTTAAACTGCACACTTGAAGGAAACAATACCTGTCGACTGCCACAGTAGCTGCAAGTAGAAGGAGTGGGTGCGGTACGGTGGGGCCGATACGGATGCCGTAGAGGCCAGTTTCTCCAGCTGGAGCAAGTGCTTTGGACACCTGAAAGATGAGACCAAGTTTAGATATCTACTCACCCTGAGTGCGGCATGTGCATGTACATGCAGGAGGAAGCAAGACGTACATCTGCGATGACCTGATCGAATTGATAGAAGCTGTACTCGTAGCCGGAATGACTCCTGCAAGACAGAGATGTATCAGTACTCACCTGTCTCTCATTCCTATAAAGATACGAGACCATGGCCATTCATCCACGTACCCCTTGATGTGAATGCTAGGCTGATTGAATGGACGCAGCGAAAAGATGGGCTGGGCCATCGAGAAGAACTTCTTCTTGATCTTGGCCGTGATCCCCTCGACAGAAATCACTGTATGTGAAGGAACAAGAAGTCCATTAGTCTCTTACCCCGTCTCCAAGAAGCCAAGGTTTAGGTACAGAAGGTCGGCATGCGGTAGAGACGGTTCATAAAGGAGGCATCTTCACGAATGAAGCCGATCTCACGTCCGGTAGCATCGAGTATGCGAATGTCGTCGAGCACGCGGTCTCCAAAGTTGCCGACGAAGCGGTAGCGCAGGTTGCCCATATTGTCCTTGACCTCGTACGTGTTGCTCAAGCCCCAGAAGCGTTGTCTCAAGATGAAGACCTGTTCGCCTGGGTGCTGCAGAGGTGCGGCTGCAGTCGCAGTGGCCGCTGTTGCAGCCGCTGCCGTGCCTTGAAGAAGGCAGGCAAGTGAGCCTCAAATTAACTCCTATTGACTCAACAGAGGGTGGTGAAGCACCTAAGACTGATGGTGTGGTTGCCATTGGAATGCCTGATGGAGAAGCCAAACCTGTGACGAGCAGCAAGGAGTGTATGCTAAGAGATAGCACTCGTAATCGAGGCAATGCAGCGTACCTGCTTTAGTTGGGATGGCGCTGGAAGTAGATGCAAGAGGCACAGGCGAGCCGGTGCCTGAGATGCCGATTCCTCCCGTCGCCGGAGGCAAGCGTGAGCTTACACCTGCGTTGATTGTCACAAGGACTGCCAAGAATGAAGGTATAGTGACGAGTGGTGTCCACATACCTGACACGAGGCTCTCCCTGTCCATGTCGGCGCCGATGGGACTGACATAAGGGAGCAGCATAATCCTGAAGTTGAGCGCTGCCGTGTGGTAGCACGCACGGTCTAGAAAGTACCACCCCTCCATCGCTGTGTCGCTAAGTCTGTATATATATATATATGTTTCCGCTCCCCTAGTGAGTCTGCACGCAGCACTTCTTTTTTTATCTCCGAGCAGGACAGAGCGTGCCTGAAAAGAGGTTGACGAATGTAACCAAGCCTTTCAGCCCGTAGATCCCGATTGTCGTGCAGCGCCATCTCAATGTAGCCGCTCTCCTTGTCCCATTGGGTCACATGAAACTCAAACTTTTCCATCCTGACACCGTCATCATCGTCATCATCATGCGCATCATGCACATCATCATGCACATCATCATCATGCACATCCTCATCATGCACATCATCATCATCATCATCATCATCATCATCATCATCATCATGCACATCATCAT
>CDEZ01017541.1:0-10418 GCA_000826365.1 Acanthamoeba royreba | reverse complement strand
CATCATCATCATCATCATCATCATGCACATCATCATCATCATCATCATCATCATCATCATCATCACGCATATCATGCACATCATCATTATCATCATGCACATGAATCTGCATCAATCAAGGTACCAGCTTGGATTGAGGCCGGTCGCGCTGTTGGTCCGGCGAGTGGTGATCAGCCTGCCGTTGCTGTCATAGAGGGTCACCATCACGTACAGCTCGGCCATCCCTACATGCACAAGTACGTCAGCTTGACTTCCACTCTGGCAGAAGACGACGAAGCAAAGAATTGTCGGACCTACACGATCCGGAGGAAGCAAATCGCGGCCCTCCCGTACTGCGGCATGCATGAGTGAGTCGAGTGAAGCCCTGTAGTACTTCTTCTTCTCCAAAAAAAAAGAGAGGCGTACTTTCAACAGTGAGGACTTCCCTGTTCATCGGCTCCATTTGTGGCGAAGTCATGCCGGTCGCCATGTGCTTCACTGACTGAGTCTAGAAGTGCTGATGAATAAATGAAATAAACGGAAAAGAGAGAAAAGAATGTAAAAGAGGGAAGGAATGTATGTATATGTATGTATGTGTGTGGAGTATTCACTAGTCTTCAGTGAGTGTGGAAGCACACTCGGGGAACTGCAGTCTTGGGTGATGAAAGTGGTTGAGGATGAGGAAGAACAAGAAGTGTACTTCGCTGTGTCTCTCACTCAGCCGTACACTTCCATCCTCAACTCGTGATTGGGTGGTAACTGGTCCGCATCTCTCTTGCTTTCCTTCCTCTGTGAACCCAACTTTCTGCAGAGCCTTGATTGGATCTCGTTTTCTGCGGAACGGCCAATCGTACGTTGTTGTTCTCAAATTTTTGTCTAATTTGAAACATTTTCCAAAACAACAAATTTTAGACGGTTTTGAAACAATTTCGGAAATTCAAAAGATCCTGGCCAATCTTGCATCAGCGATATGATTGGCCCTTACAACGCAGAAATCAGCTGAAAATCAGTCAAAAATAACGCACTCCTGAACACTACAGCACCGAAATGGTGAACTTTATGTTGCTACTCGACGACTGGTCACTTGAACAGAACCATGACTTCGCGATTCTCGACCGGTTTGAGTCTGAGCAAGCGTGCCGTCGCCTCAGGAAAGAGCACACCGGTGGTCAGTTGGACTGCATCAGCTTCCCTCTTGCTCTACGGACTCGGCCTCACCGTGCACGGCCTCTCCACCAAGGCCGCTCCGCAGGGACCGCGAAAGAACGAAACTCGACGACAAAGAACGAAAGCGACAGCAACAACAGCACCACCACCGCTTGCTACGTGCGGCAGCGGCGGTGGTGGGGTCGTCAGCGGAGGACCCTGGCGAAGCGGCTGGTTGACCGAGCTGCAGAGAGAAGCCGAGAGACAGCAAGTGATACGAGACAAGGCGCAGCATGTGGTGCAGGCGGCTCTGACTCGAGTCCGCCATCTGCAGGCGCAGCGAGAATGGGGTCGGATCAACAAGGCCGGTGTACCGACATACGATTGAACCTAGCGCGAGTTGCCACGACGATGGAGGAATGTCGGGCGGGCCGGCGTAGCGCAGTGAGAGCACTGCGCACATAATGACATGCACGCACACACATTGCACGCAATTGTTGAATATATGACTTTTTTTGATCAGATCAGATGTAAGCCATGAGGAAGGGAAAAGAAGTATCAAAGTATGGTAGAAGTAGTATCAATGGGAGGTGTCGGTGGTGCCAGACGCGTGCACCATCGAATAGAACTGGGAGTTCACGTTCGCCAACAGCTTGTCAGGCTCATCGAATTCCACCACCCTGTATTGTCACCATCCATGTGCGAGATCACATTCATCATCAACGCCTTCAAGAGAGAAAGATGAATGTGGAGGCGGAGGCGTACAGTCCCCTGTCGAGCACGAGAACTCGGTTGTAGTCGATGATGGTCTGAATGCGATGGGCAATGGTGAGCACTGTCACATCAGCGAATTCTTCTCTGATTGTCTCCTGAATCAGCCGATCGGTCTCGTAATCAATCGCGGCTGGATAGGGACAACAAGCTCTTTGGTTTAGAAAGTGACACAGCAAGGCTGAGGAAGATGAGGTGGGAAGAAGGATAGGCACCAGTGGCTTCGTCCATGACGAGGATCTTGGAGCGTCGAAGAAGAGCTCGCCCGAGGCACATCAACTGGCGTTGACCCACACTCAAGTTCTCTCCGTCTGGCGGACAAGAAGGAGGCCGAGACGATGTGAGTTTGGCGGCAGAGAAGGCGTGTCAAGAATAGAATGATAAGAATGTAAGGGACATACATTCAGCGACTGGAGAGTCGATGCCGCCCATCGTTTGCACAGCGTCCTTGAGATGAACCTTTTCGAGAGCGTACCACACCTCCTCATCCGTGTACTTGCCGAATGGATCAAGATTGCTCCGGATTGTTCCTGTGAACAGTGTCGGATCCTGTTCGTTTGTGGTGGTTGTTGTTGTTGACGTTGTTGTTAACTTCATTCTCATGTTCGTATCGGCAGCGGCATGATGTGCCATACCTGAGGGATGATGGAAATGCGTGACCTCAGCGTATCTAAACCGATCCGAGCAATGTTGATTCCATCGATCTCCACTCTTCCTTCGGCAGGTTCGACCAGTCGAAAGAGTGCAAGCATGAGGGAACTGCAAATGCAATGTAAGTCACTTCCTCCATTGTTCTAGCATGAGCAGGCATACCTCTTGCCAGCTCCCGTACGACCGACAACACCGATCTTCTCCTTCGGTTTGATGCTGATGGTGATTCCCTTCAAGACGAGATCGAGATCAGGCCTGTGTGTTGTGGACGCGTGTCAATCAGAGACGTGCACTCACTTCTTCTCACATTCATCAGCTTCATGAAGAGGACTTGAGTACCGGTAGCGCATTTTGAGGTTGTGGAAGTCGATCGCGCCCTGATCGGGCCACGAGCGTGGCGGCAGAGTATCATGAATCACAGCGGGCGCCTCGACATCGATATTCAAGTACTGAACGACACGCTCCACGCTCACCAGTTGATTCTCGAGTTCAGTCGACATGCGTACGATCCTGAGAAGACAGACAAACATGTTCAGCTGAAGAAGTCATCATCATGGTGTGACCATGTTTCTACGCCTACCAGCCGATGATACTTGTAACGCTGAGGGCGTAGGTCAGCGACAGGCCAGCAAGACCCGGATCAATGTGTTCTCGCTCCAGCACGGCAAAGAGTGCAGCCAGTGTCACCACAACCATTCCTGATATGGGGTCAAGTCATCATGTCATATGTCTGATGAGATTCTGCCTTCAGTTGTATATGACTGGCTTGCTGTACCGATAAAATCGATGTAAACTGCTAACCATCGGTTCGACACCGTGCTGGCAAAGTAGGCCTACATGATGTTGATGACGATGAATATCAGTGCATAAGTTCCACAACAGAATGAACATCAGCACGCTGTGTTGACGTACTCGCTGGTTTTCATCCAGTCTGTGGATGTTGTCCTGAACGAAGCGTTCCTCTTGATTGAATGCGCGAATGACAGATGTGCCAGCCTGATCGTAACAATCAACAAGATAAGACTGGTGAGATACTGCGAAAATGGACAAGAGCAGAAGAGAAACGAACCAAGGTCTCAGAGAAATGGGTGTAGATGGGTGAGCGAGAGATGCTGTCGAGTCGCTTCAACTCTCTCGAAGACCGAATGTAGTACTGCAGCGAGTCAAATTCAGTGAGACACCACAACAAGGGAAGTGAAACAAAAGAAGCTTCTTACCTGCTGCACGTGATGGAGGACAAACCCGAGTGGGATCAATGCGCACAGGAAGAACGGCGTGATCATAGAAATCACCACCATGATTCCGATTCCACCAAATAGCATCATCAATAGATTCCTGGATCCCATCATCGACACTGTTAGTGCTGCATACTGGCTCTTCTGTCTGCCACCTCCTCAGCAGTGACGAGAGACAACGTACGACATGGTGCGTGGGATCGCTTCGTCGATGGTGAAGATGTCCTTCGAGAATCGGTTGAGAATGCGTCCAACAGGCGTGGTGTCAAAGAATGACATTGGTGCCCTCAAGATCTGTTCACACCCCAGGCAAGTTTGTTTCATGGAACAGATACACCACGTCCATTCCAAAGGGATCATAGATAGAAGTGTACGCGTAATAGGAGTTTCTCGTGCAAGCTCCTCGCCGAGTTGACACCAGCGTGCGCAAACAACATCATCCTGATGAACCAAATCAGATTGAATTGAGAGATGAACAGCATTCATGTCAATGCGTGGCCGGTACCGGACGAGCACAAAGACAGCAGTGGCCCCGCCAAAGCTGGCGTAGATGCCTAGATAGAACCACACATTGTCGTCTGTCTCACCTCTGTCCGACCAATACGACAGCCACCTGTGGAGCAGCAGAGAAACCACATTAACATTCATCAGCTGATCCGCAAGAGGTCTCGGAGTCAAGATAGATGGTGTACACACCAGTTGTTTGCAATCGAGAAGGTCTGTTCGGAGGTGGACAAGGCCAGAATGGCACCCACAAGCAGGAGGCCACCTAATTCGAGCACATCAGTCTTCTTCTTCGCAGGCAGAATACAAAGAGACAAGACGTTACCAAGAGCGCGCATGTATTCCCAGTAGATGCGCCAGGAGACGGAGCCCTCCGCTCGTTCCTCGACCGTCATCAACTTGTCCTTCTTCTCCTTCTCCTTGGACCTGTGGAGTTCATTCAATCAAGATATTGTTAGAATCTTACTCTGTACAATCGGTGAATGTGGATGAGTACTCAGCCGGCTTTTTCGGCTGCTTGTCGATGTCCGTCGTCGTCTCTGCTTCGGCTTCACTCTCTTCTTCATCAACCTCGTTGGTGTCCTGCGCTTTGCCCTCTTTCACGTGAGCCTTGATCAGCGATGCAAACTCGCTCTCCGCTGCCATCAGCTCCGCATATGATCCCAGCTCGGCTGTCATGCCACACGCGCGCATGTACACGTAAGTCTATGTGTAAAAGAGGAGGAGCACGATGCATGAAGTGATGGTCAAGTACCAATGGTGCCGTCCTTGAGAACAACGATCTGATCCGCCTGGCTCAGGAACTGCAGCTGATGCGTCACAAGAACTCTCGTCTTGCCTTTGAGCATTCCCATGATGCAGTTTTCGAAGAGAGCCCTGCCCACATGTGCATCGACAGCTGACAAAGGATCATCCTGACGTTGATAACGATAAGTTGGCCAGACAGTCCACCTCTTGAGCGATCAGAGAATCAGGTACAAGAAGGTAAATGTCACGATCAGCGTAGACAGCTCTTGCAAGGGACACGCGCTGCTTCTGTCCGCCAGACAAGTTGATTCCCTGATGGAGTCATGGACGTGGAATTGAGCAAGTCAGGTCTGACAATCCATCAACCAGAACAGGAAATGATGCAAGAGTACCTTTTCACCTATCTCTGTCTGGTCTCCTGCGGGCAGCATGCTGATGTCGGCTGCCAGCTCGCACACCCGCACGACCTTCTCGTATCTGAATTGTCATCAGAGGATTGCATTTAACTCCGACGGAAGCAAGAGGAGTGAACAGACGTACTTATCGGGATCATAAGGTGAGCCGTAGAGAATGTTCTCCTTGAGCGTCGTATTCTGTATCCACGCTTGCTGCGTCACCAGCGCTACGTTCCCTCGCACCGTCACCTGATCATCAGAAAAATGCATCTCTTCATGTTGTTCATCGAGCAAGTGATCCACAAACGAGAATTGTACCGTGCCGGAGAGCTTCTTGATGTCGCCCAGAAGTGCAGACAGCAGTGATGACTTACCATTGCCCACACTACCAACCACTGCTACCAGTTCGCCCTTCCTGTTCATACATATCATAGATAAGTCAGTTGGCGATTCTGTTCCTCCTCTGCAGATCAAGAACGAAAGGCACTTGATGGTGATGTTGATGTCGCGGAGTGTGGGCTTCGCAGCCTTCTCCTCCCATTGAAAGTGGCCATTCTCGATCTTGATCGCTTGTTCCTCTTCGGCAGTGGACGTGCCTCCTGCGTGACAATCAGTGTGTGTCCATACATATGAGAACAACGCAAGGATGGGATGAAGTTCATCCGAAGGAAGAAGAGGGTGAGCGTACGTCGACGATCGACGGCAAGAGGATCGATCTCCTCGGCCAGTAGATACCCCTGCAGTCGTCCGATCGCCACACGGGCCTCGACCGTCGAGGATATGACTTGAGGCAGGATGTGTAGCGGTAGTCGAAGCAGATTGAATAGAGACAGAGCAGTGAAGGCTGTCTTTGCATCCAACTGTTTGATCCAAAGTTGGTTAACAACAAGTGAAGTGAAGTGAGGCACTGTGTGAATAGGAATGCAGCAAGCGTACTCGGTTATCCAAGAGGGTGTACAAGGTAAAGGTGACAATCGACACGGCGACCGGAGTCATCCATGCGTAATACATGGAAAAGGCCTGCAAGAGAGATGAGATGGTGGGGAATGAGTGTAACACTCAGTGATCCCCAAGAATGTTGGAAGGCTGAAGGTACTTTTATGTAGGCCGACTTGCGCAACAGTGACATCTCGTTTCCTCGAACCTCACTCACCTTCTCTTGAAAGCTCTCTTCCCTAGGCATGCAGAACATACATAGATGAGCTCATGCGTGTGAGCTGCAGCGTCAACAAGAGCGCGTCGCGTACCAGGCAAAGAACTTGATCACACGGATGCCCTGCAGGACTTCATTCACCAGCTTTGTGCGTGTGTCCTAAACACAGAGAACTTCAAGTTAAGGTCGTTCCGGTGGATGTGGCTCTCTCGACGAACCTTAAACTTCATCATCTGCTTCTGGATCGTACTCTGCAGTCGTGCTAGCCACGCATTGATCGGAATGTACATGATCAATACTGGATGATCATTGGAAGAATGCTCAGTATGATCAATCAAGGTGATGAACATGAATGCATGCAAAGCATGCGTGCATGCAGGAAAGGAGGAGGAATACCAGCAAGGCCGCCGAGCGTGGAGATGCCAACAACGCGCCAGAGAAGGTAGAGAGACACGAGGATCTGAACAAAGGAACTCCATAATATGTGCAGATAAGGGATGAGATCCATCAACCGCTGTGCGTCCAGTGCCATCCTGTCCAGCGCATCATGATCGCCATCAGGTGAGTTGCAAACAAGAGAACAAGAACAATGTGATATGAATTCAAGAAAGGATGAGGGTCGTACAGATTGACGATCTCACCGACAGTTGACTGCTGCCTCGCTGCTCCACTCAGCTTGAAACCTTTCTCATACACCGCCATCACCAGCGCTGCACGGATCTGCTCTCCCTCAATTCAGTCAGCTCACTTTTCACATCACGATCAAAAGGGTGAGTGATGACCTTCATGCCGACGCGGAATCCAAGGTGGTTGTATTGATTGGCAGCGAGGGATTGAGTCACTGAGCTGAGTAGCATCAGCAGAGTGAGCACCATGCCATACCTGATCAATCACAACAACGCAGGTTCATGAGCATGAAGAAGATAGATGCAATGAGGACCACGTACCACGGAGGACTGCTGTCGTCTTGAACGTAAGAGACGATTGCACTTAGGAGCAGAGGACCGCCGAATTGGGCGAGATCAGTGACAAGTTTGTAGATGCCTGCACAGACAAACTGTACACCGAACGAGGCAAAGAGAGCGCGTATCAACGATGGTCTGTGATGTTCTCCCACATGTGGTGTTAGAAAATATAAAGGATCACATATGTGGCATGGAGGCAGAAAGTTACTTGGCACTGTGCAGCTGCTTGTCCCACTCTCTATGGAATGTGGTCGCGATGATCGTCGAGCGGTCCTGTTTCGCAAGCAAACAGCAAGCAATCTGTTAACACACAACTGAAGAAGTTTGAATAAACATCGCCAGACGCACTTGTTTGGCCAGCTGATGAAGATCCTCCATGCCAAGTGTATGCTCATATCCGTAATAGAGAAGCTCGTTGAACCACCAGAATGTACTGATTATCATCAAAGAATCGTTAACATTACACTCATCCCAATAGTAGTGTGAGGAATGTACAATCGTGAAAAGATGTTGGCCGAGTCTTCTGGGGAAGGTGCACCGCCCTCAGCGAACTGCAACAACACGTGAGTTAAAAGAGGGTCCTGACTTAACTTGCAATGGTGCTCTCATGCTTACCTTCGTCTTGTGACGATCATTGGGTATAGACTGGTAGGATGACATCTTTGAATCTTTCAGCAGTGATTCTTGTTTCTGTGTGGCAGGCACCTGATAGAATAGTGATAAGACTACAGTCATCAACAACAACAACAACAACAAGGAGAGACAGTGTTGATGCAAGATGGTGGCGGTCACCTGATGAAACCACAGGCCAAGAATCGAAGCCACTGCATAAAGACCAAAGTCCACCATGAACACGTAGTAGTCCCATTCCCAACCGTACTGTCGCCCATCACCATCATCACCATCATCATCACCATCAGCAAGAGATCATTCACGTAGAGGTACAAGTAAGTCACTCATGCTCAATGCCTGCTGCGTCGATGAGGACAAAGACGTACATCTTCTATGAGGACGACAACAGTCTGCAAGCGCAAGGAGGCCAGAATGAAGGCCAGAAGCCACCATCCTCGCAGCACCCAGTTGTTGGCCAGACCGCGTGAGTACTCCACAAGGAAGATGCATGAGCTGTAAATCTTCATCCCACCATTATCCCCATCACCATGAGACATCGTGCACGCTGAAGGACTAGTGATGAACATACCCAGCCAGTGGAGATCATTCCATCAGAGAGAAGCTCATACGGCTGCGCAGAGTCCTCAAGCAGGGTGATGGCCATCCGTGCGAGTGATAGCATCGCTACAGCTGCGCATATCAACACCTGCATTTGAGATTCCATCGATTAAGCCAGATCTGCATTCCAATGTTGTCGCTCACAGTCGACGCTATACCTTGAAGAAGAAGACCCATGTCTTTGGAAGGTCAATATGTAGAGGATAGCTACGTTGGATGTGAATGAGGCGCCAAGTGCCAAACACGAGTATCCAGGCCCATAATATGCCGCCCAACACCCTGTCCACATCCCAGACAGATTAGTACTGAGCCAAAGTTATGAGTAGAAGTAAAAATAGAGTAAAGTACAAGTCTTGGAAGCAGAGAGTGAGGTTATCATCAAACCATGGACCCTGATGAAGTCCAGTCATTCAGTTAGCGGAAAGGATAAGTGTGCTGCAGGAACAGCCTCTTCTACTTGAGAAACAGTGCGTGTAGAGCCACGCGACTTTCCCGCCAACATTCCATAAATTTTTAATGCCAAAGAAAAAGGTGCCCCAAAAGCTGATGGCGCTGCGTACCCAGGGATGAGTGCCACACAGCGCCTCAGGGGTGTCCGGCACAAAACCCATGATCCAGCTGTTAGCCCTCTCTCGATGTGGGGCGTGGCTCTGTGTACTCCTGTGTGTCTCTCCTCTCGTGTGGTTGGGAGCTTGCCGTTCTTTTTCCTGCCGTACAGCGCGTGCGCCACGTCGCTCGGGCTCCGGCCAGGCAATAAGACGCACGCAAAATGTACCGGTTTTTTTTGATTGGTGGAAAGTTGTGTAAAAGATAAATAATAATTTCGGAAATCTGCAAACCCAAATTTTGAATGTTTGTTTATCCATTTCAAACCTCTCCAAACATTCGAACGAAGCTCCTCCAACTTCGGTGAAGACGCGTCATTGAATTCTTACTCATACATCCCCCACTCCACCAATGAGGAGTGAGTAGCGGAAGTGGCTAGGGACAATTCAGGCCTGTCCAACACCTTTAACTTCTCGGTCAGCCGCAGTCTTGTGTTTGACCTTCCACCTGTACTTTTCTGTACGTTCGAGCTTTCCTTCTCTCTCCTCCATCTTCACTATGATGGGACCTCTACATTCATCAATAAGCTCCGTCCTGATCGGAGTGTTGTTGCTCCTTGTGGCTCACACGGCAAGCGGCTCCGACTGTCTTGGAGTCGTCAACGGCAAGAACTACGATTTGACCAAGCTCGCCAGCGCTCTTCCCAATGGAGGCGTCGCGCAGACCACAGACGGCTCTGGCCAAGTGTTCACCTACAAGGTGTGCGGCAACCTGGCCAACCTCTGCGCCACTTCGACCGACCCCCTGCCCGCCGTGTGCCAAAAGGACGCCTCCGGGCGGCTCAACGGCTGCGGCTCAGATCAGTACGCGTCATGGGCGTCACTGCCGGCCAATTTGGGTAGCGACGGCTTCACGCTCACCTTCTCCCGAGGCGACAGGAACCGCCGGAGCAACATCAACTTCATCTGGTATCTCCCTCTTTGCAAAACTTTCTGTTGCTGAAGACGATGACTAACCTGATGAAACTGATGAAACTGATGATGATGATGATGATGATGATGATGATGATGATGATGATGATGATGATGATGATGAT
>CDEZ01017539.1:9726-28753 GCA_000826365.1 Acanthamoeba royreba | reverse complement strand
CAGGCTCTGTCCAGCGCTGATGACCCCAAGTCGCGCATGTGGGTGGGCAAGAAGGTGTTGGAGATCAATCCCACGCACCCCATCGTGGTGGAGCTCAACCGCCTTGTGACCAGCGACAGCAAGGATCCCAAGGCCAAGGACGTGGCCAGCCTTCTGCTCGACGCCGCCGCTGTTTCGTCAGGCTACTCCGTCGATCAGCCCGCTTCGTTCGTCTCGCGCATCTACCGTATGGTGTCTGACTCGCTGGACGTTCCCTTCGTTGAGGCGACCGAGACAGAGACGAAGTCTGCTGAATCCAAGCCCGCTACCGAACAGAAGAAAGAGAAGAAGGCGGAAAAGAAGGAGGAGAAGAAGAAGGTTGAGGAGGATGAGTACGTCGATGAGGATGACGCTGAGCACGACGAGCTGTAAAGAGCAAGCAACTCACAGATTGGTTGGTGGCTTCTGAGTAAATATTTCGCAAACCATTTTGTTTTGGCCAACCTTATTATCTTTTCTCGAAAGTATTAGTGAGCGTCGGGGGGGACGATGAATCCGCCCACGGATGAGACACCAAATGCGGATTCGGCGGCTCCTGCCCCGGCCCCGCCGGCTGAGACCTACTCGGAGGGTCTGGCCCGAAGTCTAACTGGTGCGAATCTTTTTTTCTCTCCATCTTCATTCATTCGTTGCCAAGGGCGACGATAATCAAAAATTTGAATGTTCACCGGTGACGACGGGTCGTCTTCGTTGGTATTGGGATGGATTAGGATTCGTATCGACCGAAGAGAAGGTTTTGACGGATGATCTCAAGGCGCTGTTGCGAAGTGTGTCC
Organism: Acanthamoeba royreba; assembly: GCA_000826365.1. NCBI lineage: Eukaryota > Discosea > Longamoebia > Acanthamoebidae > Acanthamoeba > Acanthamoeba royreba. The sequence continues at coordinate 27,939 of CDEZ01017539.1, read as the reverse complement.
ATCACTGGTCTCTCGTGGTAAGGCGCCTTTCCTCCCATTTTTCAACCCCATTTTTCTGTTGCATTCGATTTTTTAATTCTAATTTCTCTTACGATTGAGATTTTAATGAACTTTTTCGCAACACAGCTATTCTTGGGATCAGTTGAAAGTTCTGCTCGCCTTTGTCATCAAGAAGGTACCTCTCTGCGGCATGATTTTTAAACAAGATAATTAAATGCTTTTTTCTTTTCTTTCTTGACAGACCATTGGCGAATTCATCACAAAGGAGGGCCTCTCTACGCAAGATGCTTCCTCCATCAACGAGCGCTGCGGACAGATTCTGCGGTCTCTTGACTCTTTCGTTGGGTGCGCGTTGTTCTTGATTTATTCGTATTTTAATTTATTTGTTTTGTTATTTCTACTTTCTTTTTATTTTTATAATTCAACAAAAAGGAATAATTGCTCACTCTCGCCAACAGGCCACCGTTCACTCTTCAGCGGTTGTGCGAGCTGCTCGTGCAGGAGCCCAGCCTCTACACTTCGACCAACAAGTTCACTAACGCCATAGAGAAGGTGAGGACATTCATTCTCTCTCATCCTCATTGCGTGTTGTTCTGTGTGCTTGTCCCTTCGGCCTCTATCTCCCCTTTCGATCGGGATCCTCCTCTTTCCAATGTAGCTTGATTGCTGCCTTACTAACCAGAATCATCTGGACATCATCTCATCAGATGTTCGCGGTCAGTGGCACTTTGCCCACACTTGCTCCTTCTGAGTACAACGAAACCGTGGCGTCTCAGGCGGCTGCTTACGCCGCGGCTACGCGGGAGACACCTCCTGCTGCCGCCCCTGCTCCTCCTGCTTCTTCCAGCTCCGCACCCTTCCAAGTCGAAACTACGGTCCACCCGCCCGAACCCATGGATGTAGAAAGCTGATCTCTCCCCATGTACATCTCGCCTTCACTTCACATCGTCAATCGCAGCCTCCCTCTGGTTATAGTTACACCTGTTACTGGTTGCAATCAGAACATACCACCTCATGAGGCCTTTAGCTGGGCCATGGGTGGGATGTAGCCTCTTTGCTAGGTTTTGCGAACAAGCTTCAAAAGTTGGGACAAGTATCGAGCTTCATTTTAGATAGGCATGCTGGGTTATCACACTCTGTACTCTTGGGGAGGAGGAAGAGGATCCTCTGGATGGCGCAGCGCCAAACGAAGCTGGCGGGGATAGTAGTAGACCTCCTTCACAGATCCACCATTCTTTTCGATGGCCTCGCGGGCGGCCTGCGACACCTTAGATACCTGGAAGCAAATGAGGGGAGTGAGCACCACGGGCGCCTTTCGTTCGTGCGTGCTCAGACAGTGTACCTCAATATTCAACTTGGCTGAGAAGAACTCTGACCCTCCGGCTAGGAGCTTTACACCCTTCTCGTTACTCTTTGTGAGCTTGGAACACAGACCGCTAAGTCGCAGGGTGGCCATTGTGATCTTCTCGTTAGGGTTCAGCCGACCGGTATCGATCCACTGCTGCACCTGGCCAAGGTTGAGGCCGATGTACTCCGAACGGAACCTAATCGGAAGCACAGCACACAGGAAGAGTTAGGGCCCGGTCTTGGGGAAGCCTGATCCTCATCTCACTTGCATCATCCATATTCCAGGGCTGAGCAGCGTGAAGCGATGAGAAGACACGTACACAGCATTGGTGAAGCCGTGTTTGCGAACGCGCTTGTAGAGTGGCGTCTGGCCTCCCTCGAAGCCGGGCTTCACCTTACCGCTGCCGCGCGCCTTTTGACCCTTCGTACCCCGACCACACTGCTTGCCCTTGCTTGATCCCGTACCTCTGCCCACGCGCCGCCTCTACACAAACGAAGAATCAAATCAAAAAAAAAAAAATCCAACGCAATGTTCAATTATGTATTTCTAATACTTTTCAGTTTCGACCGCATATTTTTAAAACAAATATTAATTCTATTTTACAAAAAATGTATATTATGGCAGCGTTCAGGCATCAATCAGGAATTATAATTGATTGGAAAGGAGGATGGGATACCTTCTTGTGGGCGCCGGGGTTGTCGGCGAGGGTGTTGAGGGCAACGGCAAAGGGATCGAAGGATGCCTCCTCCTGCTGCGCTTCACGTTCGGATTGGCGGAGCATGTAGGCCAGGCCGCCTCCCGAGTAGGACGTCGGGCTACTGGTGCGGATGCCCTTACGCGCTCGCGTGGCGTAGGTGGCGGCCGCCGCAGCAGCGGGGAATGGACGGCCACCACCGATGGCGAGGACCATCCGTTGCGCACCACCGCTGCTGACGCGACCTGAGGAAGAAGAGGAGAGTAGGCCACGAAGGGGGAGGGCACCGGAGGGGAGGGGCGCCACCCGCCGCATGCTTCCGATTCGATTCATTTGATTGATGATCAAAAGAGAAATTCTTTTTCTCCTGGTTTTCCTAGTTGGGGGCGAAGGCGTTTTTCATAACAACATTACAAACTTTCGGTAAATTGATTTAAAAATATAAAAAAATAAACTAAAAACAACAACATCAAGTTTCGAGCATTTTATTTTATTTTTAAGTAATTATTTCAAGAAAGGAAAGGAATAAGCTCGAATAACAGCTTCTTTTTTCTCATTGGCTTCTCATTTTGGAAGTCAACAAATACAAAATAATTAAAAGGGAATAATATACAAAAAGAAGTTCAGAACACAAGATGGCAGCGACAGTGCCAAACTTCACGAGCAACCACGCACCACCGGTGTATGACCGCTATAAGTTGGCCCAGGAGAAGCCCAAGTTTCGCGGCTGCTGGTCCCCCACCATCGCCGACCCGACCGTCCGCTCTTTCGTCCCGGTCGCCTCCTCGGCCCCTGCCCCCAAGCCCGCCCCTCGTGCCGCTCCTGCTCCCAAGCCACAACCAGGTTCTACTCCTTCTTCTTTTCATTTTTTCATTTTTCGCAATTTATCCTTTTATAGATATAATCAACAAATATTTAGTAATTGAAATAATTAATTAATTAAAAATCACACTAACGAGGAGGAGTAGTGTTGACTCCAGTGGAGCCGCCCAAGACGGGAGTGAAGTTGAAGATCTACGACCGCTGCCGCGATCTGCGTTCCTACATCACTGAGGACGGCACCTGCACCGATCGCTACGGGCGCGTCATCGGTACGCACGCATCGATGCACACAGATGACCGCCACCAGGGAGGTGATGCTGATCATCGATGGTGGTCTGGACTTGATGACACTCTGCAGGTTACATCAACTTCAGCGATTGGACCGTGGGCAGTCCCGATGAATCCTACTGGGGCAGCCTGCTTGAGGAGCAGATCCTCGATAAGGACGACAAGCAAATCGGCGAGATCGACTTCGGCCGTGCTTGGGTATGTCTGCCCGAAGCCATGGCGACCATTTGGTGGTAACGCACTGATGTTCGTACACACTTTGTCCTGAGCGCAGGTGAAGGATCAGAACGGCAATACCGTGTGCGAGATGGACAATGCCGGCGAGTGCAAGGGGCATGACTGGTCCTTCATTGGCCAGTTCGAGGGTACTGATATTATTTCTTTCACATATCGAAAGACATCTTTCAACTGACTTTGTACATGCAAGGCTTCACCTTCCACGACATGAAGACAGTGGCTCTCTACCTTATCATCATCGACCCGCTCATGTACAATACCGTTTCGGGCTGAGCATTTGGTCCACACGAATGAGCAATCCCACCATGACTACACGCTCATCAATGAGCCTGCCCTCCGCAAAATACATACGCACCTGTTCAGTACGTTTGTATTCTAAACTAGCATTTTATTGTGGGACGCTAGGCAGGTCACTCGTCGCTGCTCTCTTCTTCCTCTTCGCTATCATCATCATAGGTTTCCTCTTCACTGCTCTCTTCGTCGCTGCTATCACCGACTTCCTCTTCCTCATCTTCTTCCTCCTCTTCAGTGATGCCCTTAGCCACTGACTCATCATCTTCGTCTTCATCGTACTCAAGATAGAAGCGATCCGTAACGCTGTTCGAACTATCTTCTCTGGCGGCTATGGGTCGGCCGCGCTCATTGTCTTCATCGCTAGAAGCACGAGTGCTGTCTTTCTTGTTGAGACCCAAGGGATCCAGATGAGCCAGTTTCTTCAGCCGATTGGGTAGTGCGGCATCAACCATGAGTGCAAGCATTTCGCCATCGAGCATCTTCAAGGTCTTCTTTGCGATCTTCTCGATCTCAGGGTACTTCGACGCCGCCTCCACACATTCACGTCCTCCACTCTTCACGATCACACGTCTGTTTACGCCTGAAGAGAGCGTCAGACATTCTCACTTCTCTCTATTCCTGCATAAACCGTGACGTACTGTCCAGTGCAAGATTCCACAACGCTCCACATGCACGTAACAGTATGCCTAAACGCTTTGTCAGCACCGCACGCAGCTGACCCTCAAGGGAGGTTTCTACTCGTACCAACGTGAGTAGGATGAGTGCGCATGAGAATGATGATGCTGGTGCTGCCGCCTTGTTTCATAAGTCTCACTCGTCCTTTATCTAGACCATTCGTTCCATTAGATACGCAAGGAGACTATGTACGTAGCGGCTTCTTTAAGCATACCAGTCACAGTGATATTCTGAATGAGAGCACACGCGCGTTCGGCGACTTCAGCTTGGGCTCCATGTTTGCGCAGCCCAGCAAGCACAGCCTCCACACCTCCAGCCTTGATAACGCGATTCTTGTTGGCATCTGATAACAACACAGCTATCATTTGCTTATGCACAGACACCTCCACTAGAGATCAAGCGTACCGTTCAGTGCCACGTTAGAGAGCGCTCCAAAGACGATGTGACACAGCTCCACGTTGTACGGATGGGCGTCGAGAGCGTCTAGCAACCGTTCAATGCCTTGACTGCGGCCGATGATGATGCGGTTCGTATCTATTCACCGCAATGATTAACTCATGAAGCTTGTGGGATATCTCACCACGTACAGTCAAGAGCCATGTTCCACAGCACTGCAGCAGCTTGGATAAGGAATGGAGCCGAGCTTATAAGTGACTTCATAGCATCCAGGACATGCTCAATGCCGGTCTCCTCCCTAATGCGCTGTCGTCCCATCTCTGCGGATACTGATCAGTCCTCTCAAACAACTAGGTGCCGTTCTTACGGGCCGTACCGTGTGCGGCAAGATTGCGGAGAGTGGCACAGGCTTTCTCCATCACGAGAGCATCCTCCAAATGAGATCTCATCACTTTCAATAGGCAAGTGATTCCTCCCCTTTCCATGATTGTCACTCTGTTTACATCTGCACGAATGCGTACTGTTAACCAGAGCATCCCATCGATGAACACAACTGTACCATTGAAGAGAGCCAAGTTGAGTAAGCAGGAGCAGGAGTAAAGGATGAGATTGGGGAGATCAGGAAACGTCTTCATCGCCTTGAGGATGCGCGGGATTGCGCCCTCTTCAACCAGCGCTTCTCGGTAGGCCGCTGCAATGAATTAGCTTGATCCTGTCAGGAACAGCAACTGATGCACTCCACTTTGCAAGCAATGGGAAGACATACGATTGGCAGCTAGATTATGAAGGGCCAGACAGGCACGCTCCTGCACATGGGGATCGAGCTGGTGATTGCGCATGGCATTCATGACGCATAACGCTCCTCCCTCTTCCACCATTCTTGCTGTGTGTTTACCTGCAACGTTCTCCTTAAGTACCAGTGGTACAGAATTAGGGATTAAAATGTGGTACGGTGAGGAACGAGCTCAGCCAGTGCGAGACAGACGTCCGCTTGCACTTCCGGGTCGCGCGCGTACACACGAAGGAGGGCCAACAGCGCTCCGACAGGCTTCTCATCACGCATCACCTTCTCTGTGGATCCACAGCGACAGTTAGCGACTCGGTATGGCGCCTGATGATAGCTTGATTCTGCCGTACCTAACAGAGCTCGGACAATGGCAGCAGTGGGCTTTTCGGCCTTGGATCGTTCGCTGAGATCGGTAGTGTCCTCCGTCTGCCCGTCTGTGTCTTCGTATGTATCTTCGTCCTCTTCCGGACTTTCATCCTCGTTCGGACTGCCATATTGATCGTGGCTGCTACCTTCCGTCTCGCCCTCTTCGTTCCAAGATAGCTGCACGCCGCGACCCTGGCGACCATGAATCACGTACGCTCCATCTCCTGCGTATTCATCATTTGGATTGGACTCATCTTCCTCATAACGTTCGTCTTCTTCGGCTTCGCTATCCTCTTCGCTCTCATCGTCCTCATCATATATACTCTCTTCGCCAACGGCCTCTTCTTCTTCTTCACCATCTTCTTCCTCGTCATCATCGTCATCTTCATCATCGTCATCGTAGTTGACAGCACTTCTGACGATCTGCGAGCCAGATGGTGGAGGTGGTGGAGTGGCCGCCCTGCGCCTCGTGTCAGTGGTGTAACGGCTCCTGAGTGAGGATGACGCTGACTTGGAATAAGAAGTGCTCTGCGCTCCGCTCTCATCGTCGTCGTCGCTCTCTTCATCCTCTTCGCTGCTGCAGCTCAAGCTCTCGTTGATCGGATAGAGCAGCCGATGAAGCTGAACCTGCTGAACTGGTGATGGTTGCCGAACCCCGGAGGAACACGTGCAGCCTTCATCAGACGGCGACTGTATGACGATAGCGGACGCGGGGTCCTTGTCCTTCTTCTTGGTCTTCCTGGCCCACGGTGGACGCAGAATGGACCGAGGCGGCGTGTACAGCGGACACGAGGGTTCGTGGTTAATCGCGGTGGCACCTTCAGCTGTGTCCTCCCGCTTCTCCGTCTTCCTTCTCCCACTCACGATCGACGCCAGCGCTCTGGCCGCCGCCATCTTCAGACCCGTCGAAGCACTTCGTTGCGCAGCAGGAATCAGCTGTATTAGCCACTTCTGCTGCTGATGCTGGTGATGATGGTGGGTACGACGATGAATGTGGTCGCGTTCAAGTGTTATCGGGGAATGCGTCCCCATCCTCTGTTGCACACGTGCAGGCGCAGTCACTCCTCCGGTTGGTGTGGTGGGTGATGCACGACCGGAAACGATCCGGACTCTCCTAAAACGTGCGTTCAAGCCGAACTCACCGCCAGCTCGCGACGGTGACCGTACCGGGAATCTTGCGTAGAATCAGCCGCCGTGACATCTTAACTCAAAACCAATGTACAGTGCCTTCAGTTCTTCCTCTTCTTCGGTTCACCCGGGGTTTTAGTCTGCATTTGGACCATCTACCGCTCTTCTTCGTCTTCTAGATGTCCTCTTCCTCACACCAACAGGTGACTCATCCAGCTCGGGTTGCCCAGAGGTTGGCTTGCGTGGCGGAAGAAGGAAAAGGAAAATATAAATAAAAACATTTTCCTTATCCAAATGTTTCTTGGAAACGAAACTTACAATTTTTATTTTGGTTTAGCTTGTCTCTCTAAGACAAAGATGAAGTACATGTTCCTCTACTTGGTGGCTTCTTCTTTTTATTTTCTTTTATTTCTTTTCTTGAATGTTGGATTAACCTTTCATTTTACATTTTCGGTTTAATTCAGGTTCTACCTGGAGGATCTGTTGGTGTACTTCCCCTACACCTACATCTACCCTGAGCAGTACTCCTACATGCTCTCACTCAAGCGTGCTCTGGACGCCCAGGTACTCCCCGAGAATTATTTTCAATTTTATTTTTAAATACAAAATTTAAAATAATGTAAATTAAAATTGAAAAGGGGCAAAGGACTGCACACACTCACTGTGTGTGCTGGTGCACTGTGACAGGGTCCGTGTGTGCTGGAGATGCCCTCGGGTACGGGGAAGACGGTGTCGCTGCTGTCGCTGATCACATCGTACCAGCTGGCGCATCCCGAGGTGGGCAAGCTCATTTACTGCTCCCGCACGGTGCCCGAGATCGAGAAGGCGGTGGAGGAGCTCCGGCGTGTGATCGCCTATCGCGATCAGGAGCTAGGACCGTTGGCACCCAAGTCTCTTGGCCTCGCTCTGAGCGCGCGACGGAATCTGTGCATTCATCCTCGTGTTAGTCAGTACACGGAGGGACCGGTCGTGGATTCGAAGTGCAGAGGCCTCACGTCAGCGTGGGTTAGAGAGGAGGTAAGCACTCACTCGATGAAGTGCTCTGTGACACTACTGTATTGTGTGTTCACTCATCTATCCTCCAGGCAGCAAAGTACAGGGGTCTGCATGAAGAAACAACCGACGGAGAGGGACGACGACAGGTGGGTCCCATCGAACTGTGTGACTACTTTGAAGAGTTCGAGACGAAAGGAAGGTAACAGCGACTACAGTTTCTCCAGTCAGACTCTGGGAGTGGCTTGCTCATATGAGTGTCTCTCAAGGGATGTACTCTTGAATGGAGTGTATACATTAGGTGATCTTAAGCAGCTCGGGCGGGAGCGAGGCTGGTGTCCCTATTTTCTGGCGCGGCACTTGATCAACTTTTCTCAGGTTGTGATATACAGGTGCGTAACACTGTGCATGTGACTTCTATCCCAGTTGTGCTTACAGAGCCTTTGGAGAGCAGTTATCAGTACATCATTGACCCAAAGATTGCTGATCTGGTGTCCAAGGAATTCAAGAAGAACTCCATCGTTGTATTTGATGAGGCTCACAACATAGGTAAGCCTGCCGTGGCGATCGTGTAATCCTCGTGTTAACTCATCTACTCTATTTATTAGATAATGTGTGCATTGACGCACTCAGTGTCAATATCGACAAACGAATACTTGGCGCATCGGCCAGGAATGTCAAGAACCTTTCAAGTAGCATCATGCGGTATCTAAGCACCTGGCCCACGGCGAGCGCATTCTGCCGCTAACCGGGCGTTGTGCTAGGATCAAGGAGACTGATGCTGAAAAGCTCAAGATGGAGTATCATCGCTTGGTACAAGGGCTATCGGGTATTGCCCGTATTGCGGATGAAGTCAAAGCCGAGCCAGGTATGTTTGGGCTCCTTCTCGATGTACAGCTTTCGTATGTCTGACGGCAAGACCGGTTAGTATTGGCGGATGATATCATTCAAGAGATTATGCCCCCCAACATTCGAAAAGCTGAGGGGTTCATTGATCTACTCAAGAAGTTCCTTCAGTATCTTCAGGTACGCTTACTTGCGCACTTGTGTTGCTATTTACTCACTCTCTTAGGATTCTCCCAGGCGCGACTCAATACAAAGCAAGTCATTAGCGAGCCGCCGCTAGCGTTCCTACAGAGCTGTCAAGATTTCACAAAGATTGTACCTAAGACACTACGGTACTTGGCCACTCTGTCTTCCGTGTGCGACATCCTTGCTGACCCTTGAGCACACAGATTTTGTGCTGGTCGATTGTCGTCACTGCTTCGCGCTTTGGAGATATCAGAGACTGCTGAGTATCAGCCGCTAGGCGTGGTCTGCGATTTTGCCACTCTTTTGGGTACTTATCAGAAGGGTTTCTCGCTCATCATCGAACCTCGAAACGATGAAGGTTCGTCACATCTCTTGCCAATGATCTGCGCTATGTAGGTGACGATAATCTTTGTTACAGAGATCGAGAACAACACTATACTGCAATATACTTGCCTCGATGCTTCCATAGCAATGCAGCCCGTTATTCGACGATTCCGTTCAGTTGTCATTACATCAGGGTACTGGCCTAAGTAACTTACGTTGCCTGGATGGACTCTGAAACTCTTGATAGAACGCTCTCGCCGCTTGACATGTATCCTCGTATGCTCAACTTCATGCCCGTGGTGACTGAGAGGTTGGGTATGAGTTTGAACAGGTATGCTGCTGCTATTCTTCCTTGGCATAGCTTTCACTTCGTATAATTTTACAAATTATCATCCACAGAGCATGCGTATGCCCTCTGATCGTCACCCGTGGGAGCGACCAGGAAGCTATTACAACAAAGTTTGAAGGGCGAAGAGATCCTTCTGTTCTCCGCAACTATGGCGCTCTCTTGCTCCAATTCGCGTCTATTGTGCCGGACGGCATGGGTAAAGGATTACCCAACCCTGACAAGACTCATTTCTATTTGATTACTTACTGCGCTTTGTAGTGTGTTTCTTTCCTTCGTACCGATACATGGAAGAGACCGTTTCGGTGTGGGATGAGATAGGAATCCTGCGGCAGGTGGTGGCTCACAAGTTGCTCTTCGTGGAGACTCCTGACTCAGTCGAGTCCTCCCTCGCTCTCTCCAACTATCGGTACTTGTGCTCGCTTGTTGTTTTGTGTGCTGTCTTAACTCGAACAAACATTGTTGTGAAGACGAGCCTGTGACACAGGTAGAGGAGCGATCATCTTCTCAGTGGCCAGAGGAAAGATTTCCGAAGGAATAGACTTTGATCATCACTATGGAAGGTACGCAACTCTGTTGGGTTGCTTAAGTCCCTGGCACTCATCGCTCATGGATAACTCAGGTGCGTTATTTTGTTTGGGATACCTTACATGAACACGGAGAGTCGAATCCTTAGAGCACGCTTGGGTACGGCTCATGCCCTTGATGCTTTCACTAGTTATCGTGACTGAATACATGTTGCAGAGTTTTTGAGGGATAACTATCAGATCAAGGAAGCTGAGTTTTTGACATTCGACGCTATGCGTGCCGCTGCTCAGTGCGTTGGACGAGTCATTCGCGGTAAAAAGGACTATGGTATCATGGTACCGTGAACCAGCCCATCTCTTGCACCTGCTACCCTGATGCTTACACGATGACAGGTGTTCGCTGACAAGCGATACAATCGGCTGGACAAGCGTTCTAAGATGCCCCAGTGGGTGTCGGATAACCTCCTTAACTCTCATCTGAACCTTTCCACAGAGATGGTTCGTTGGCCCCTGTTCTTTATGTTTTGCACTAGTCACCCGACGTTTAACGTGTACTTGCGTTGCAGGGTGTGAGCCTGGCACGAGCCTTCTTGAAGGAGATGGCGCAGCCCTTCTCCCTAACTGCACAATTGGGCAAGGCGCTGTGGACGCTGGAGATGGTTGAGAAACAGCCCACAAGCAAGAAGCCATCTTATCTGCCTTTGGCCGGCTCCTCCGCCGCTGCGTACCCAACTTACGATACCGAAGCACCACCTGAATCCTCTGCATCATCGTCTTCGTCCTCGTCATCGTCATCTTCTTCTTCATCATCTGCTTCAGCATCGTCGTCATAATGAGGCTATGCCCCTGTAGATAGGATGCCTCTCCCAACAAGAGTGGTGAGGGTAACTAAAAGAGGTTTAATGGATGACTCGTCACAATGGACTCACTTGAGCTGCGCGAGGAACCACTCGCGAGCCTTCTGGGAGATGAGGGGCGACACTTGCTTCCACTGGAGCCCGCTGGCTGCGAGCTCGTCCTTGCCCTCCTTCTCCACATCGGCTACGACCCACTTGATGAAAGCGGCGATGTTCTTCTTCTCCAGCCCGCCCACCGACTGCACACCTGTTACCGCGCCAAGTCTTCCTGTTACTTCCCCTAGCCGATCGAATCACCATCAATACGAAGAACGTACCCTGCTGAAGACGAGGCTCGGGCAGCATGAGCTCGACATACTTGGTGGCGTTCTCGGCAGCCTCAGGCTTGACTTGGGCGGGCTTCTTGGTACCGATTACACGGTGCTTATCGCCCTTGGTCTTGAAGACGAAGGAGGAATAGACCTCCTCGGAAACGGCCTTCATCGTGATGCGCTTCTCCGACTCAGGGAATGCTTCGATATCAACATTGATGGGGTACCACACGAGACCCTCACCCGGACCACGCACGCCGAAGACGTTGAGGACCCACGGATCCTCGGAGTCGATGGCATCGGTGAGTGAGTTGATGTTGTCGAGCTTGCTTTCGACGTGAGCTGTGTCGGCCAGATTGAGCTCCATCGCCTCAGTGTGCCACGGCAGCACGTAGATGTCCTCCGGCAACGCGACATTGCCGTTGTGAGTGAGGAAGGCTGTTATCTCCTCAGGCTCATACATGATGGCGTTGTCCAGCTGAACAGCGAACACGGCGAAGATGGTACGCGACAGCTGGCTGAGAGCAACCTGATGGCAGGGCAATCACCAGAATGAAGTCTTAGCCATCATCATCATCATCATCACCATCGCTTGTGGAGAGATGAGATGATCATCGCATAGTGTACGTACTCCCTTCTGAACGCCAGGACCGCACCACTCGCCAAACACAGACACGCGAGTGTAGGTCGGGTAGGATTCGTCGTTGGGGCGGAAGAGACCGCGGAAGTAGGCCTCGTAGCGATGCACCATCGCGCCCAGGCCGTTGTTCTTGGGAAGGAACGTGCTACGGCTCTGAGCCGCCACGCCACCTTCTTCGATGGTCACACCGCCGTTCTGACCTGCACGCGCGACCATTCATGTGCATGTTGGTCAACTCCACTCCTTCATCATCGCCATCACAATCATCAGCATCGTCATCAATCATCGCTGATGACATAAGCAGCAGGCCGGCCTTTGCGAATACACTCGGACTCAGTGTCGAAAGTGGGGTCTCTAGGTAGTCAGAGTAGGCAGTGGGATAGGACGAGGCCCCCTTCCTCGTCCTAGCCCACCGACTTCTCTTCTTTTTCACCGCCACCACTTCTTGAACGGCTTTGGTCGTGGATGAGGAAGAAAGACTTCGCCGGCTGACCTGCATGGTGGAGGAAAGGTTGTGTTGAGGCGAAAGAGGAGGGACGGGTACCATGAAGCTTGACCTTGCCACGATAGTGTAGGGTCTTGGTGGTGGCGATGTTCCAGGGCGGGATGACGGTGCCGAGCTGCTTCTCTGCAGCGATGACCTTGGTCAGCGAAGTGAGGACGTTGTGGAGACCTTTGATCTCGGGCCACGGCACGAACTTGACATCAGTTGTGTTTTCCATAACGGTAGTCGTAGAAGTAGTAGTGAGGGTTTGCGAGACTTGAATGTTGGGCGCTGTAGCGTTAGCTTGGTGATGATTGAATTAGAGGTGTAAGACTTTTGTGACGGGAGGTCGGGGGATGCAGTGAAGCCCGACAGGTGAAAGAATCCAAAATATTTCGAGAACGGGGAAAGAACCCGGTTGAGAGGAATGCAAAAAATTCTGAATAGATGAAATAAATGTACAGATGACGCATGGGCGCTGTGATGTGCGCAAGATCACCACAACCGCTTGTCCTTCTTGAGCTTGTCCTGCCTCCAGCGAGCCAGCCCGTAGAATGCGGTCTTGTCCATGGCGAACACTTTCTTGAACTCCTCATCTGAAAGGTAACTCTACACATGCACACCGTGGGGAATTGTACAATCTCATCAGCTTCTCTATCAATCGGTCAAGCAAAACAATCCCCCATTCTCTAAGAGACGGAGGTATACCTCAAGCTTGAGGGGATCCAGGTGAGCTGGACGAATGACGAGTTCATTGTACGTGTAGAACTGCTTGGGAGCCGATGTGGAAGAGCTGGTCTGTGGCAACGTGGTCTTTGGTTCGTCGGGCGTGCCTGCTGGTGGTACCGCACTCTGGCTGCTGACTGGCTTCGTAGGGCTCGCCTGGGCCTCTGTCGTAGCCGCAGCGTTGCGCTCCTTTGCCGCCGAGGGAAAGTCACTTTCTCGTCTGCGTAAAGGCTTGGGCGAGTCGATATTGATGACATTCCCAGAGCTTCCGCCAGAACTGTGAAGTGAGTTCGTGGACCCTCCGCCTGATCCATTGAGGATGTTCCTGCGCTCCTCCATCATCTTCAAGCGTTGCTCTTCCCTCTTCTTCTTCCGCTCCTCTTCAGCGATGCGCCATTGCTCCTCTTTTTGCTTTCTTCGCTCCTCTCTCTTCATACGGTCGTCCTCGTCCGACGAGCGCCTTTGTGTCTGCGGCGAAGTGCCCTGCGGGCTTGTGACGGGCCTGTTAGCGCGAGCTTTAGCCTCCCTCTCCCTCTCCCGCCTTCGCTCCTCCTCCACCATCTTGAGTTCCTCTGCCCGCGTGCGGGGAAAGCTACGCTGAACCACAGGAGAGGTCATGACCGCTTCGTCATCGCTGCTGTCCGTGGTGGCCATGAGAAGAGCCGCGCGGGCGGCCGCTGCAATCTCTTCGAGTTCGAGGGAGTCGTCCATCGAAGAAGTTGTGGCCCTGGTTGAGGTCTTGGCGCTCTTGGAGGCGAGCTTCTCCTCCTCCTGCTCCACCGCAAGTTCAAGAAGGGCGATCTGCGCCTCCAGCGCTACGATGCGTTCCTCCTTCTTGCTTTCATCTTCCGTATCATGTTCGAGTTTGCGGATGTCAGCTTCGAGCTGGGCGATTTCTTGTTCGTCGATCTGTATTCTGGCTTGCAGTTCCTTCAGCTTGGCGAGGCGCTCCTCTCTGGTTTCCCTCGCAGCGCTATCCATGGCAGTCACCAAGACAAGAAAAAACGTCTGGAGAGGTGTAACCCCAAGGGCTGGTGTGTATCACCGGGCATAGTTTCGCGACAGCTGAACGGAAACCTCCGTTTCAATAAGGTAAGTTACCAAATCGAGTTAAGATTGATTAACTAGTTCATTCAGACGCCTCACATGATGGCGACTCGGATGATGATATGTGGAGAAGCTCTCCCTCAGAGCTCTCGGCTTCTGATGAGGAAGGGACATCAGCCGTCCACGCCACCAGGATGCGTGTGAGTTCCTCCTTTCGGAACGGCTTCTGCAGGAAATCGTCCATGCCGCTCTCGAAGCACTGGCGCTGCACGTCGACCGAGGCCGAAGCAGTAAGAGCGATAACAGGAACGCCTGCTTTCACTCTGTTGGCCGTGGGTTTATATGCTTGAAGGGCACGCGTGTCACTATGCTTCCGGATCGGATCGCTGTCTCTTCGGCCACGTTCAGCACCGGTGGCAGAAGCGGAAGGTTGACTACCTCCACGGCCAACTTGCTGGCTGCCCAGTTGTCGATAACGTGGAGATAAGGGGATTACACCGGATGCTTCAAGGGAGCGTATGATGCGAGTAGCTTCGAACCCGTCCATTTCTGGCATCTGACAGTCCATGAGGATGGCGTCAAACTGTTCCTTGTGCAGGATCTGCAAGCACTCTCGGCCATTGCGAGCAACCTAGACCAAACGAAGTGGACTGTAAGGAAATGTGAAGTACGTTGCTGTAGAGGAGAGGTTTGTACCTCCACTTCTAGGCCAAGCTTGCTGAGTATCTTGGTTCCAACCTTTTGACTGATCAGATTGTCATCTACCAGCAAAACGCGCTTCCCCTTGAGCTCGGGTACATCGCTCGTGACCACAGCCTCTTGCTTACCGATCTTCTCTTCTTCAAAATCCACCTTGTCGCCCGTTATGGGGAGTTGGAGCTCGCTGACGAACGTCGTACCCTCTCCAGGCATACTTGTGCACCAAATCTCTCCGCCCATCGCCTTGCAGAGTCCCTTACAAATGGCCAAGCCTGTAAGTTTGGTGAGTCACAAGGAATAACAACTACATCAGCCAGATAACCTTGTACCTAGTCCGCTACCACCAAACTTTCTGCGTATATCGGGACTGCTTTGGGAATACATCTGAATGATTCTAGGTTAGTCTTTCCCTGCTTAAGACCGGCTTGGTATGAAATACCTTGAATAGATTGTTACGATAGTTCTCGTTTATGCCGATTCCCGTATCGTGCACCTCAACTCTCACGTTCTCGGTCTCCTGAACATCGTCGATCACCGATACGCTCACTTCACCGCACTCTGGAGTGAACTTGATAGCATTTGAGAGGAGATTAAAGAGAATCTGCCTGAATCTATTGGAGTGAACGGAGTTGAGGATCTCTGAATAGCATTCTCTTCAGTAAGAACTGAGAGCAAACCTGAGCGGGTCTCCCGTCCGCATGTCGTGATGAACGGGTAGTTGCTTTTCGAGTCGGATGTCCTTCTGCTGGGCGAGTACGGAGAGTAGGTTCACAACCTTGCTAGTCTCCTTGCAAAGCGAGAAGGAGATTCGCTCCAGCTTGAGTTTCCCAGCTTCTAAGCTCTCGTAGTCAAGGATATCATTCACTAACGACAGTAGATGATCGGACGAGTCTGCATTGGACATGAACCATAAGCCTCCAAGTGTGTAAACTTTTGTTCCTATGTTAACGGACCTGAAATGATGCTCGCTGCCTCCCTTCCCTTTTCGTCCAGCTGTGTGGACTCCAACAACTCCTTTGCCTGTTGCAGAACGTTACATAAGAGAGAGCTGGCCACAACTTTTCAAGCTCCTTGTGGGGCAACAGTACCATAGAAATGATGCCGTGCATTGGGGTTCGGAGTTCTATGGGAAAAACATAGGTAACTAACTCAGTTCTGCCAGAGAGCGTTGAGACACGTGTACCGTGAGTCATGTTAGCAAGCCACTGGGCCTTGGCAATCGTCGCCATGTGCAAGCGCTCATTGCATCGCTTTAGGAAGGAGTGCGCCGAGCTTCGTGCGTCTTCGTAGGCGAAGCTGACGACACCCACACACAGCACGAACGTCACGAGATTGATGCCTCTTCCCCAAGCAGACTTGTAGAACTGGTCCGCCGACATGGAGCCAATGTGGATAACGAGTGGACGCGCCTCGATCTTCCACGCTGTCATTCACATCAAAGCTGAGTCAGGCCAACTGAGTCGATGAGAATGGTGAGGGCAGCACCGTACCAGGATGTCCAAGGCATGATGCCACGATCCAAGGACTCAGCTGAATCAGGATCACCTCTGGCACGATGAGAATGGTGGCAATCAGACCCGCTCGCCGTCCGACCACGAAGAGGAGGTAGAGCGGGATGAGCACGATCCAGTAGGTGACATCTGCGTAGGGTTCGGTAGCGTAGGAGATTCCAAGGAAGAAGATGGCGATAGCCTTCTGGATAGCGAACAGGATGGCTACTGTCTGAAGGCGCGATGTGCTCGGCATGTTAGTGGATGGCACACACCCGGGCCATAAGCAACGGATGTTGCAGTAGAGGATGGCTGAGCACAGGGTGTTGTAAAATGTCGCAATGCCGATCGGAGACGCAAAGAGGCCGTCGGCCAAGGCGTTGACGATGGCATAGCCACCGCACACCGAGCCGAACGACAGCAGGGCCTGTCGAAGCACTCGGACACGTCGTTCGTGGTCCTGACTGATCTCGTGCAGCAGCTCGCCCTGCCTCTGCTCCTCCTGCGTCTTGCATCGCTGTTCGCTGTCGCTTTCGTTCTTTTTCATCTTCCCTTCTTCGCATTCTCCTTCTTCTTCCATTACTCTGCTTCCTTCTTCATCTTTCGGTCGTGACGTCTTCATCATAGCCAACAACATAGGAGTTAAAAGTTCCGAGCGTTGGGAGGACGATTGTGGTTGGTCTGGTGCACTCGTTCTCAGCCTCGCCTGGATATCATCGCCGTGCTCTCCGCGGCCCGTGCGGCGGTGAGCCATCGGCGTCGCCTCCTTGTGGCCCTTAAGTCCCTCGTTGTCCCTTCTTCGTCAGCTAATGTTGTTGTTGTCGACAAGATGACTATGTCAAACAAGAAGAAGAGGATTATGAAGATGACGCAGCAACAAGATGGGTTGGTGATAGGAGGTAGTTAGGCTGGGGACGGTGGCAAGTGTGGCAGGGGATGTTGGGAACTTGTGGCTTAAAGGAGGGGAACAGAAGAAGGAGAAGGAGGCCTCCTTGGCTGGGAAGAGTAGGCGGATGTCAGACCGGGTCCACTCGGGGACGTGAGGTGTCACAGGGAGAGTGCGGGCGGGATGAGGAACGAGACTCGGGGGGAGGCCACTCTGAGATGAGAGCGGAAGAGGAGGGATTGGGTCGGTAGCCTCCGAGAGTGTAGAGGGATGAGGAGATGGTAGCACTTGCCGGGCAGCAGCTGCCAAAGATACGGTACTCTCTCTTTTGTCGAGGATGTAAGGATGTAAGGTAGACGATGAAAAGGCAATGATTCCAACAATGGAGGTGTCTGCACGCGTGGCCAAGCAGAACAACTCCGTGTTAGGCTGGCGACTCCTATTGGTGGGAACGGAACAATAACAGCCGTTCCGCAGAAGCAGGTTGCAGGGATGACCCGCAAAGATGCATAATGTCCAGAAAAGGGCAAAAAGTTGGCGGCGTTCTACAGAACATGAAAGCTTGTTACCACAGCAGCCCGCAGATATTACCATTCCTGCTGAAAGGACTGACCGAGCAGTGGTGAAGCCGGAAAAGTAGGAACAAGAAGTGGGGATTGTCATGTGGCAGAAGTTGACTCGCAACTGAGCTCTCTGTTTCAAAAAACAACTGGCCGCACGTGCGCCGATCAGCATCCCTTCCTCGCAGCCGATCACGGCGATAGTGCGGGGAAAGCAGGAGTATTCCCAGGCTCCTAGCCGTCACTCACCCCCCCC
>CDEZ01017538.1:0-10017 GCA_000826365.1 Acanthamoeba royreba | reverse complement strand
AATAACGAGGTGAGCCTGATGAAGGAGAGCCAACACATGTGTTGTACAGGGAGACGAACCTAGGAGAGCAGGATTGGGCTTGAAGCAGTAGGGCGTTCCGCCAGAGGAGCACGCATTGGGTGGATGCGCTGGCATCCAGCAACACCCGCGTGCCGTGCACCCGTCAGCATCGCAGGGCGACCCCGGTGGACAGCAGTCATAGCGCACTCCACCCGCGTGACACTCCTATTCACCCCCCAACAAGTCAACATGGCCATCGTCCGTAGTTCAAACCAAAGCAGTTTTAAGAAAAAGATTAAAAAATAAATAAATAAAAAGTCCTTTGTGGTTGCTCTTGTGCGGCGATGATGTAATGATGAGAAGAAAAAAAAAAGGAAAAGACAGGAAGCGCACCTGGGCGGAGGAGGCGTGGCAGAGGAGCACAAGAAGAACCAGGTGAGCCACAAGCACCTTCAGCTCCATCTCTCCACAGGATCACGTCACTCAGACTGAGATCAAGAAGATCTTGAGCCGAGAACGTCGTTGGAGTGGCGCTCCCGCCTGCCCGCATTGGATAGAATTATTCATTAAAATACTTGAAATTCCGGAACCTACGTGAATTCTTTGGATGCTTTCCTATATCTCACGTGCACCAATCACAAAAGGGGGCGCATATTTGCATGTCTACGGCGTCATTCGACTGACCAACGCGCTCTTGACTGACTTCTTCTCGCGCTGCCCAGAGAGGATATCACCACCATGACGTGTGGATCGGGCTGGGTGATGGTGGTGGTGATGGCCCTGATGGCCACGAGCGCGGTGGGCGGTTTCATTAAGCGGCAGGGCACTGGGTTCGTAGACCCGGACACTGGTAAGGCGTTCCGCTTTGGTGGCACCAACAACTACTACCTCCACTACAAGGTGATGCTCCCCTTACGTTCTTTCCTTTGTTAGGGTTAATACATTCTTGGTTATCATTATTTATTTCCATTTTCAAAATAATTATTATTCATCCATGTATTTGTACTAAAAGTGCGCTACAGCCCAGATACATGGTGGATAACTTGTTCAGCAATGCCTCGTACTATGGCTTCAACGTGGTGCGAGTGTGGGGCTTCCTGGACGTGGGCTATTCCGATGGTGCCAACTCGGTGGACGGAATCAAGGAAGGGGTCTACTTCCAGTACTGGGATGGCCGGAAGCCAGCCTTCAATGATGGCCCCAATGGACTTCAACGCCTTGATCTCGTTGTTGCCCGCGCTGTACTTCCTCCCCCAGCTTTGCTAGAGAGATTGTGTTGGAGTGATTCACACAAACAACACATGGACAGGCTGCGCACAATGTGAAGCTCATCATCGCCCTGACGAACAACTGGAAGGACTTTGGTGGAATGGACCAGTACGTGAGGTGGAAGGGTGCATCCTACCATGACGACTTCTACACAGATACAACGATCAAGGGGTGGTACAAGAATTGGGTGAGCCATCTCTTAAATAGGCGCAATATCTACACCAATCGTCTATACAAGGATGAGCCTGCTATCTTCGCGTGGGAGTTGGTCAATGAGCCTCGATGCCAGGGCTCGGGCACCTATGGTACTTCTTCCCTTGGGGAGTCAATTGACAAGCTTATTTAAAATGCAAGACCTACAGGAACTTCAAACGCTTGTAATTACGGCGCGGGCGCAACGATACTGACTCGCTGGGTGACGGAGATGAGCAGCTATATCAAGAGCATCGATTCTAACCACATGGTGGCAGTGGGCGATGAGGGCTTCGGCTGCTTTGATGGCGCCTCAGTAATTAGTCCACATCATGAGTCAACAACGCAGATAGGTTCCTCCTGACATATCCTCACAGGTGAACTGGGATTGGACGTTGGATTGCTACACGGGAGTGGACACCATCGCCTTTGGTCGAGTGAATACTATTGACTTCCTCACAGCACACATGTACCCATCGCACTGGAGCAAGAGCGTGCAGTGGGCGGACACCTGGATTGCGGATCATGCCAAGTGGGCACACCAGACAGTTGGGAAGCCTGTCATCATTGAGGAGTTCGGCATATCCTGGGGTACCTTACCTCCATGATGAGCTGTCCGCAAATGCCCATCTCACGCGCTTGCAGATCAAGTACAGATCTACACTCAGTGGACCAATCAAATGTACAATCAAACTGATTCGTGGGCTTTCTGGATGCTCGTTACCGACAACTACCCAAACTATGATGGTTTTGCTGTTTCTGCCGGCTCGGACGTGTGTCGTCTGCTGTCGCAAAAAGCGAGACAGTTCGGCAATCGTGTGTAATGACTCAATGTGATTGGACAACTTTATGATAGAACATTTAAGCAATGCCACATGTCCAGGTGCGGCAACTTGTGAAGGTAATATAGTAGTCCTCTTTTCCTTTTGGGTGAGCGCAACCATGAGTGGTATGTGTGGAATGAGAAAGAGGAAAGTGGAGGAAAATCGGACGAAAAGGACAAAAATTCTCTGCAATGTTTGCCACACCCACGAAGGACAACTCGTCTCGCAGGGAAAATGCGCCATCTCAATTTTCTTCTTTGTTGGAGACTTGTACAGCAGCATTAGAAACCCTACCGCCCATTGACTGAACGCGTTCATCTTCGTAGGTACTGGCATCTATATCTATTGCGATCAAATCATTTGGAGATCGAAATCATGAATCAGAAAACTTACCACACAAGCTCCTCCATGAACTGCAGGCGACCACCATGGATTACCACTTCTTGAGGCAGATGCAGGAGATGGAGGAAAGGATGCAGCACATGGAAGATCGCATGCATGCGGACCTGGCTGAGATGCAGAGATTGATGGATCACCACTTGAAGCAGGACATGGACACCCTCAACCAGTTCTTCTACTTCACCAAGTTGGGCGTGTCCCCACCACCCATACGTCAGCGACTCGTGCAGGGCCGTCTCCTCACCGAAGCAGAAGAGCGTGAGCGGAGTGCGAGGAAGGTGCAGGTGAGCTTTCGCGACGCCGTGCGCCAGGGCGATGTGAGAAAGGTGGATGCCCTGCTGCGTCATCACCTCATCGAGGACATTGATGCGCCGTACGCCTTTGGTGGTCACGAGACGAACGCGCTTATTGATGCCTGCACGCGCGGTCATCTCGAGATAGCCCGTTTGCTGATCGAACAGGGTGGCGCCGACGTCAATCGACGAGTGGGCTCCCAGACGCCGCTGTACGTTGCCGCCAAGGCAGGGCACACCGCAATCGTGGACCTGCTGCTCGATAAGGGAGCCGAGCTGGAGCCTCGCATGGGCACCAGGCGTAACTCGGCCGTTGCTGAACTTCCTGGTGGCTCACTCTTCCGCGACACACCACTCCATGCTGCCGTTAGGTATCTTGAGTCATGAATGCCTCCTTGCCCGCTTCCACCATTAACAACCGTTTGTTTCGTGTGCCCTATCTGCTGTGCTGTGGACAGACAACATCACCATGATGTCATTGATGCCCTTCTCGGAAGGGGTGCAAGCTTCCTCTCACCCGATTACGCTGGGAATACGGCGCTCGACCTGCTGCGTCGCTGGGCTGAGGACATGTGATGTGAGGGTTGCTGGCGTTTCCATTTGGTCACTGCTCCTAGAGTACGCTTTGTTTCTCTTGCAGCATGTGCGTGCATGATGAGCTGCTCTGCATGGTGATTAAGGAATTCCTGTGAATGTAAGTACATGCTGTTATTTCACTGTGCTCCCTTGGGTATATCCTGCTGCGACTTGACGTGGTTGAAGCAGTTGCCTATCTCGTAGGAAGGTACGGGCATGTTGCACATCACTAAACCGAACAAGAACAGTACAAAGGCCGCATAAGTGCGGCAACTGTTCTTCGGATAGGCTCCTGTTAGCCAGGCGGCCAGGTCATCTTGCGGCCGCCCAAGAGGTGGATGTGTAACCACCTGACCGATTGCTGCCCATTCTTTCCCTCATTGATGACTAGCCGGTAGCCGTCTTCACCCAGACCCTGCTCACGTGCCACTTGCGTTGCCACGAACATGAGGTGCCCGACGAGTGCCGCCTCATCCTGCTTGATGTCCCCGATGCCTGCGAGTCCACACAACTCTTCAGCTCAATTCTGCTGCTGTGCGGCGCCAGTAGGGATGGAAAGCACTAGCTCGTACCACCGATGGGCTTCTTCGGGATGATGAGGATGTGGGTGGGCGCCTGCGGTGCGATGTCGTGGAAGGCGATGGCTTGGTCGTCCTCGAATACCTTCTTCGCGGGAATGGAACCGTCCACGATCTTGGCAAAGATCGTGTCCTTCGGGTCTACCTGCAACTGCAGTACATCCATTCAATCAATATACACGAGTAGCGCGAGCAATTACGTAATTTAATAATTGAAGACACCAATTGATTTTGTAGAGCAAGTCATAATCTATGAAAAATCAAGAACAGGCCATGAGGAAGTACGTACAGCAGCAGGGGTGGCCCCAGGCTTGTCGCCGTCTGATGCCATGCTGGGACGAGTTGGAGCGAAATGGGTGGATCTGCGGCTACTTGTGGCGCTACTCGCAGCTGAAGATGACGTAGTCAACACGTGCGCCTGAGTGTTGTTTCGGCAGAAGTAGAGCTGGCGTGCGAGTACGTCCAATCGACGACCACAGCTGATCACTCCTGTCGGCGCTCTCCTCATGCGCTATTTATTTCTTTTTTTTTTATTCGGCCGACTATCTTTCCCAAACGATTTCATTTCGCCTGAAAGCGTTCACAAGAGAACCGCTTCAGCGGTCTATGTCCGCCTAGAATCATTCATGCGGCAATTCGACGTCACCGCGAAAATGCAGACGAAGAAGAAGCAGATGTAGAAGACTAAAAGGAAGCAGACTCGGGGATGTCGTTGTGGTGGCGAGAGCCCACCCGTACACGAACAGAGCTATTAGCGGTGGAGGTGCTTGCGGATGGCACGGAGACTTGTACAGAAAAACAGTGATCCAGAGAGTTGAAGTGAGGGTATCTCAAATGTACATGTTACTGACAAGGGTACAGTTCAGAGTGACTGAGTATCTTCAGTTTGGCTGAGAAGGCTTGCTGGGTGAGGACTGGGTGGCAAAGCAGTCAAGAAGGTTAAAGGGTGGCGGCTGCGGTTTGGACAGTTTCTTCTGTTCTTTTTGCTCCCGCTGTAGCCTCTTCGCCCTGACTTCTTCGGGCTTCATGTTGACCATACCGCGGATCTCCTCAAAGTCGAGCAAGTGAACTACTCCACTCTGCAGGAAGAGCAACGAGCCCAGTGAGTGCACTGCTTCCGCACAAACTAACTGTGTAGAACACTGTTTGCGTACTGCTTGTACGATTGCGTTAAGGCACATGCACACTTTAGCATACTGCGCCAGAATACCCTCCTCCGTGACCAACTTGCCCTTCTTTTTACCCAACTCGTTCAGCACATTCACGATTGCCTGCAACACTTCAGACACTGTCACGAACGGTAGTGTTAAAAGGGAGTTCATGTGCATGAGAAGGGAATGCGCACGGCCGAGTTCATCAGCCTTTACTTCCTGCCCAGTGACGAAGATGAGCACCTCACCGACAAGGGTGTAGACGACGAACTTGTTACTGCAGTCATGTCCACATTCATACACATTAGCGGGATTCTTGCATTGAACACTATGGCTCTGTCTTAAATGGATCATCCCATCATTCATCATCGCCAGCAGTACCATCATCATCATCAACATCAAACAACAACACATAAGAAGTATTCGCGTACTCCACGACCGCGATGAGGTGTTCCTCGGGTTTGATGGTCGGCCACGTATCGGCAGTCGCGTTGTAGAGGGCCTCCTGCCACTCGTCCGCCCTTTCCGTATTAAGCTCCTCCACAAAGTGTCGGCCTATTCTCCCCACAAATTATCTTTCAATAAACTTGATTTAACATTAAATAAAGGAAAAAATTAACTTTCCATCTTTTAATTGTAATCTAACTTCTAGTGAAGTTGGAAAATGATTTTAGAACAGTGATTCGTACAATAGAGAATATTTTTATCGGATGGTTTGACAATAAATATGCTGTGGATGAACATCCCGGTCTCCCTTTTCGCCTCTGCCTCCGCTTCGTTTTCGTTCTTGGTCGTTTTCCTTTTCCTTTTCCCTCTTCTCGTTTCAGTATTTTCTTTCCTTTTCTTCTTTTCTAAGGCTTGGAATTCTTGCGACGAAATTTCAACATTTAATCGCTGCATTCAAGACGTGATGGTGTTGGTGCACGTCTTTCTCACTCCATCCGAAGACACCAACGACCCACCACTGCTCTCGAGAGACTCACCCACATCACCATCGAGAAACTGGCCAAACTAAGTTAGTTCAAAAGTTGAGTTCAAGGCTCACTCAAGAGACAGAGGAGGATGAGCGGAAGCAGCAGCGCACCTGTGGCAGTGGCGCGTGGGTGGAACCTGCGGCGGTTGGTGGTGGTCGGGCTGCTGTTTCACAGCGTGTACCTCTTCAGCATCATCGACATCTACTTCCGTTCGCCCATCGTGCACGGCATGACCCCTCACGCCTCCTCTCTCGCTCCTCCCGCTCGCCGCGTCCTCGTCTTCGTAGGCACGTCTTCTTCCTTCGTTTATTTTTCAATTTTTTTTAAAATTCTTTTGCCTATTTGAGAGCAATTACGCCAATTTAATTAATTAATTACTTAATGTGCAGCTGACGGCCTACGTGCGGACAAGTTATTCGAGACGCTGGCCAACGTGAACCGGAAGGACGGGAGCGGCAAGTACTTCCTGCGCGATGTAGTCGAGAAGCAGGGCAGGTACCGCGCACCACCGCTATTTGCTGCTTGATTGCTTGATGAGTGGGATTGCACCGCCGCCAGCATGCACAAGCGTGGCAATGTGGCAGTGGAGAGGATGGTTGTTGATTGCGTGATGATCATCTCGTATAGATGGGGCATTTCACATGCGCGGGTGCCGACGGAAAGCAGGCCGGGCCACGTTGCTCTGTTTGCCGGATTCTACGAGGATGTGTCCGCTGTCACAAAAGGTGCAGGCTTCCCAGCGCCCATGGTATGAAGAGTAACACAATCTCTGACACATTCTCCTGATGCTGAAACCAGGATGGAAGGCCAATCCGGTAGAGTTTGATTCTGTCTTCAACGAGAGCTCGCGATCGTGGTCTTGGGGAAGGTTCGTACATCGACCAGGGCATCACGCTGGAGCTGATCCGCTTCAACTGTATTCTATTGTTTTGCGTGCAGCCCAGATATTCTGCCGATGTTTGCGCACAATGTTCCACACATGTACGCTCACTCGTATCACCCCGACTCAGAGGACTTTGCCTCAGGTACGATTTCCCGGCCATTGAATGCTAAGTGGACGTGAAATGCTCACAGGAGGTTAAAGACGCGTCGAACTTGGATACTTGGGTCTTTGATCGAGTCGAAGAGGTCTTCGCCTCCTCCGTGAAGAACAACACTTTGAGCAATCAAGTACGCACTCTCCTCTATGTTGTAATTTTTACCGCGTCACTCATCAAACTCGCAGTTGCATGAGGAGCGCACCGTATTTTTCCTGCATCTGCTGGGCATTGACACAAACGGTCACGCTCATAGACCGTACTCACCTGAGTACGCAGTGAAGCTACTCAGGACTTTGAGCTTCTCCATCTTCTTATCACATAGATTGAATGTACCCTAGGTATATGTCCAATATCGATCTCGTAGATCATGGCGTGCAGCGACTCTATGAGTTATTTGAGAGATACTATGGTGACGGCAAGACGACGTACATCTTCACTTCTGACCATGGCATGCACAATAAGGTGCGCAATTCCCATATTCACTTCTCGGCTATTGATCAACTAACTTATGTATGGCTATGAAAATGGTTCCTCTCCATCGTAGGGAAGTCACGGTGACGGCCACCCGGACAACACCGAGACCCCTTTGATCGTGTGGGGCGCTGGAGCACGAAAGCCGCAATCACCGGTAGCAATAAGCTTGCCCTACTGACAATCAGCAACTCTTCAGCTGATATGGCCATGAGTTCATGCAGAAGAGCAAATCCCAGGAGAACCCCCTCGCTGCCCCTCCAGAATGGAACTTAACTGATCTTCCGCGCTTTGATGTCGACCAGGCCGACGTCGCGCCTTTGATCGTGCGCCCAACTACAATGTTGAGTCACCTTCCTTGACTGACCAGTAGTTTCCTATGTGACAGTCTTACTTTGCTGGATTGGCGTACCCGCTTAACTCGGTCGGAGTACTGCCGACTGCTTACATCGACTCATCTGAGTTGAGTGTATCGGACGGCCTATTGCAGAACGCTCTCGAAATTTATGAGCAATACGTACGCAAGGCTCAACTGAAGCGTGACACCTCGCTTCTCTTTCAGCCATTCAAGCCTCTTCGTGATGCCGAGACCAAGGTTGTATTCATGGTAGATCAAACAAGCTGGCAATGACGCTGTACTCACCATTTCATGTACAGATCCACGACATCCGTTCACGCATTGCATCGGGTCATCACGCAGAAGCTCAGCGCCTGTCCAACGAGCTTATTAAACTCTCACTAAGTGGTCTTCACTATTTCCAAACTTACGACTGGCCCTTCTTACTGTCGGTGGTGTCGCTCGGCTATGTGGGATGGATCCTGTTCCTCGTACTTCACGTAGTTGCCCACAACACGAATCTGCCAGCGTACGTGAGACATCGATTAGCCCAATCGACTCGCAATGTACGCTCTTATGCCCTGGTCTCTGTGCTTCGTGTTATCCATTGCTGACTTTTCTGAACATAGACAAACCTGCTCGCCGGAGCTGTTGGTGCTGGCTTGTTCACTCTCCTTTGGTTCGATTCTTCACCAGTCCAGTATTACCTTTACTCTTTCTTCCCTGGTGCGGCGCTTCCTTACACACTGCTTGTATAATCCAATGCTTAGCTCACTTCATTCATGAATTAGTCCTGTTCTGGGCTCAGATATACAAGGCTAGGCATATCGTCCTTCACTACATGCCCTCTGTCATTCGTTTCCCCTCCATCGTCAGAGCCCTACTCATCTTCACCATCTTCATTACCGTTCTCGAGATTCTGGTACTACAGATGATCCATCGATACTGAGATATCTTCATCCGCATTATGCTGATCCCTTTGGGCCATGATAAGGTGGCAAGCTACTTCTACCGAGAATTGCTGTGTCCAGTGCTACTGTTCGCAGGATGCTGGCCTCTGATCAGGGAAACGAACGTAAGCAATGGGCTGGCGGTAGGCTGGGCTATCTGCTGTATCTTCTTGTCTATCTTCCCGCTCCTTTCTGTCGAGTTTGGCTCCTCCATATCGCTAGTGTACGTATCGCCCTCTCCCTATATCTGTCCTCAGGAGGTCCTCACTCAGCCTAAATGTGACGCGTCACATTGCAGATGCGCTGGCGGTCTGCTCGTATTCGCCCTGGGCGCGCTTCCTTTCGCTGTGAAAATATTAGCTCCTCGACCGGCCCGAGCAGCACTTCAAATTGAGGGCAAGGAGAAGGAAGAGAAATCGGAGCGATTCAAGATTCGCTACATACCCACTCTCTCGCGCGCAGAAGCTCGCGTTGCCTCTATCCAAGTACGTGATACGTAGTTGCCGCCATGCAGAAGGAGCATAGAGTCTCATATCCCGATAGCTTCTGTTAGTGATAGTGGCGGTATGGATTGTCAGCAGCACGAATCACAGCCTCGAAAATAAGCTGCCAGTTTCCATTTACAATCATGCAATCGCTTGGATGGCGCTTGGTACTACCCCACTTGTACTCTTTAAATGCGTTCGTCTTCATATCACTTGCATAACTGATACTTTGATCGCAGCCTCCTTATTCGTGGTACCGTTCTTATTCAGCGTGCATCCCAGCACCTTTCTCTTCAATCTCTTCCTTGCCCTTGCGCCTCCCTATATCTTCCTCAGCATCTCGTACGTCAGCACCTTCCTCCTCTATGTTCGATGCATTCAAGGGACGACACTCATGGTGTGATGTGCAATCCCGACAGATACGAGGTGCTATTCTACTGCGCACTGAGCGCAACGCTGCACCTGTGGTACTATCTCG
>CDEZ01017537.1:0-11310 GCA_000826365.1 Acanthamoeba royreba | reverse complement strand
ATCGTCAGGAGATCGAAGGCAGTCTAGCACCTGCATTTGGTGTCGCTGCACGTGCTTCGCATCAATGGTCATAATCATGCTCAATCCATCAATGCCGATATACTTGAGATTGTTGCTCTTGCTAGTAATAAACTGCGAGATAGAGGATGCTGCGGCATCGAGCAGCGCAGGTTTGGGATAGATCGTGGCAATCGTCTTGACGCATTCATAAATCATGGCTGCTCCAGCGGAAACCAAAGTAAGGATCCATCCTCACTTTGCTCTCATCAAGGTAGGGTACCGTAAGCGGCATTGTTCGTAGTCGGCTGCTTCATGACCTCGGCTAAAATATCATACATATGCTCGCTGGCGCTGTAAAAAATAGATAGAACAGGTCAGAGAAAGCGGCGTTGCAAAAGGCTAAGGCTTCTACTAACCGTTTGTCGTTCGCCCCAAGTAGGCCTAACAGACGAAGAATCTTGATCTGGGTCCAGGGCGCAGGCACATGGTGGTATTCATAGTGCTTGGGCAAGCGTCGTTGTACGACTTGCTTCAGGATCGACACCAGGGTCGGTACGACATCTTTCCAGAGTGGAGGATTCTTCTGCACATACGATGGAACACTTCAGTGATGAGGCGTGATGGGCACCAATAAATACGTTTGAGGGCTATGAACCTCAACGAGACATTCCAGCAAGTTGAGAGTAGCGCTCATGACCGAAGGATCGGGATCGCAAAGAGCTCGCCTAACCTTCTCAGCGAGGCTATCCACGCTTGTAGGAGATATGAGGTAGAACTTCAACAGCGCCATCACTGCTTTCTTGCGCACCACGGCCCTTATAGCGAGGAAATAGCCCAGTAAACACAACGAAGGAACAGAAGCGCATGTAGGTTCATGTCGTACTTCTCATGTTGAAGGAGTTCCACAACCAGAGGAAGGACAGCCGGAATGGTTTCTTCACTGATAAGATGCGATACGGCTGTGAGGGCTGCGCACACATGAAGTTGGTTTGTGCTCCCCAAATCCTGATTGATGAAGGCAGAGAACAGAACTAGTCATTAGAACACTATTCGAGAGAATCTAGTAGAATGAAGTAAGGTACCCTGCGCAGCGAACTGATCAAGAGGATGAGCAATTCGTGATCGCGATGAAGGAAGGTAGCCACGGCAATGTATCCGACCCACTTGTCGAGAAGCTTCGATTGCTGCGGATCCCAATAAGGAAGAACAATATTAGCACCGATTGACAATGTCCACCACCACGACGAGCAGCAGCATCCAAGCAGCAGCGGCGATACACTAAACTGCATACTGGCGATGTGCTTGCGCTACTGCTACTAGTTCGTCATCGAGTTCAATAGCTCTAAGATGAAGTGTACCTGCGTCATGTTGATAGCGTGAATGTAGGCCCACGACACGTCATGCCCCAGCATTTCGCAGTACATGAGCCGCACTACATACTCCCTCATATTTTTCTGCAGCAAAATAAAAATAAAGTTAAAACAAACTTCAAAAATTGTTATAAAAATGTTATATTTTATAAAAATTGTAATATTTATGATTGGATTTTTAAAGATTGATGTACCGCATTGTCGGGATGGGAAATGAGGGAACGTAGCAATTTCTGCTCCTTTTCAAGAATTAAATCTTCTTCCTAAAAAAGGGGTAAATAAAAATGAATCAGTCAGCACATTCAGCAAATTAAATTAAACAAATAATTTACGAGTTTGGATTTGGCTTCGCCGATGCCCTTGATGAGATTGAAGAAGTCATGGCTGAGGGCCAGGGACGAGTCGTTGCTGAACTGCAGCTGCATGAGGGAGCCCAGCCCCTGCAGCCGCTCCCCCAACTTCAGCCCCTTCCCACTGCTCATTTCTCTCTCAATTCTGAGATCCAAAAACGGAAAATGAAATGAATACAAAATGCCTGCATTCTTGGCATTCGATCGAATAGTTTGCATTCCATTATTTTCTTTCTGATTTTCCTCGATATTTTTTTCCTCAATTAAGCTGAAACACACTGGTGAGCTCCTGCAAGAGACATAGTACAGAACTTGGCCATGCTCCCAGTCCCTTGTGGCACATGAGAACTTGACCATCCTACTGGCTCCTATGCCGAAACGCTTGGAATCTTCCATCACAATTTCAAAACAAACAACACAAAAGTGATGCTCTAAAAAAGAAAATTTCGATTTAAGGAAAAGCTTTGCTGTTGTTTGCCAGCTCAACCCTGAGAGCTTGGAGGCCCTCTATCCTCCTTCACGGTAGGCTTGTCTGAGACGTTACTCCAAAGATACGATCATACAGAGGGATGGACAGCGTTGATGGAGAGCCTGGCGGAACCTGGCGCAAAGTTAGCATTGGGCAACAGCGCTCACCTCGCTCACCTCGTCCCACCGCTTCGCCCAGCTCATCTCCCCGGTTATGGTTGCCTGGCCGATCTCCTTCTGCAGAAATAGAGGGCCCTTCTTCAAGTTCCTCTCGCCCTCCTGCTTCTCCATCTTCATCATCTTCTTCTTCTTCTTCACCTTCTCCTCTAGCACAAACTTGGGCTACCTCTCCTCGGTCGCGTACGACCTCTACCCCTCATTCAAACCCTTCTCCTCTAGCACAAACCTGGTGTCCTTCTCCTCGGTCAGAAGCAACTTCTACTTATCCATTGTCTTCTTCGTCTACTTCTTTGCCTTCTTCTTCTTCTTCTTCTTCTCTTTCGCTTTCTTCTCAGCCATCTTATCCGATACTGCTCGTGGATAACATGAATGAAGACGAGCATGACTCACCGCCAACGCAGAACGTCACGCAACCTGAACGACATGGAGCTGCAGTGGAGCAGAACCATGCCAGTTCACCACCTTTCTCTCTGCGCAACTCGATCGACCGGCTCAGACTCAGACTTGAAGAGCACCGCCTGAGGAGCAACACCGCGGACAACGGAGGAGCGGCAGCAGAATACAGCACCATGCGCAAGCGAGGCGCCACCGCGATAGCCTCCGCCAGCGGCGCAAAGAAGCCCAACTTGACGCTGATTGCAGATAAAGAGACGCCGCTCAGGCGAACCAAGTCGGAGCCGTTCCTGGCGTCGTGGGATTATACAGCACGACACGTCTATCCCTCTGAACGAGGCAATACGCCATCAGCATGTAAGCATACCGCGCGATGGTGAATGGACAATTGTGCACGATGAATGTTGACTTGTCTTTGTCCAGCTGTGCAGCCATCGCCACGGCCTTTCGATGACGAGATTCCGGGCGAACCGGACTGGCCGGAGCAGGAACCACAGCAAACCACAGAAGAGCTCAACTTTGATCCCTTGGTGGCCAGCGAAGATCCGGTTGAATACTTTGATCGTTTGGCCAAGGTGATGCAGGAAGTCGAACTAGTCGAGGTGGACGGGAATAAGCGCGTACTCTCGGGGAGCTTCGAAGGCCTCGTTGCATTGCTTGTGACTTCAGCCAGTACCGCTTACCTCCTTTTGTTCTTGTTGATCAAGCTTCATTGCCTGACACTGAGCATGTGACCAGCGGCCGCAGTGTACGGCTCTTTCGTGGAGACCTTCTTGGCCACGCACCGCTACTTCACCGATAGCCTCACATTCATGCGAAAGCTGCAGTCCTAGTACGTACATACTGTGCTTGGCTGATCAGGGCCACACGGACACTGAGCTGACGTGATGGTGCCTCGTTAGCTACGTCGGAGTTAAGCTCGATAGCGCCAAGTTGCCGCCTGATGTCTTCAGAAACTACCGATCCCAGCAAAGCTCTATTCGAGGACGGTATACGCTTCCAGGAGACATTCATTCATAGTGAAGCTCTGACGCCTTCTCGTCTTGATCATCATCAGAATTGCAAACGTGCTGAAGAAGTGGCTTGACCTCTTCTATTCCGACTTTGTCAACAACGAGAAGTTACGAGAGCTCTATGAGGGCTTCGAAGACCTCATAGGACAGATGGGATCCAAGTCCATCAGCTGGCAAACGCTGTGCATAGCTCGGGTACACAGCTGGCTTCCAGAACTTGCATTGGAAACGCCCCCTACAATCATCTTGTGAAACAGGGTAAGGCTCAGCACCGATATGAAGAGAAGAAGAAGTTCCGTCGATCATATCGGGAAGCGCCTCAGTCCATGATACCCTTACAACACAATTCTCAATCGGTATTGGACTTTCATCCTCTTGAGGTACGCATGCAAACAATGGAATGCATGGCCCAGCTGACGTGAAGAGAATGCTCGCAGATGGCACGACAGTTGACGTTGTTGGAGTGGCGGTACTTCTCGGCGATTCCCACTCATGAGTACTACCGGAAGGCGTGGACAGAGACCGCAGGCCCTGATGGGAAGCTGCCTGCTCCTTATGTCCTCAGTTACATCAACAAGTTCAATGAGGTACATCCCGTTCTTCACCCACTATCGAGCGCTGCTTCTGACCTGATCTGGCTTCACACAGTTGTGTTACTGGGTGGCCACAGAGATTATCCTTACCCCCAACCCGAAGCAGCGATCAGTGGTGATCGAACTTTTCATCGATCTGGCGATAATGTGCTTCCAGGTGGGTAACTTCAATGCAGTGATGGCCATCCACATGGCCCTCAACCTATCGGCCGTATCGCGGCTCAAGTCCGGCTGGAAGGACGTCAGCCCCAAGCACCTGGCTAGGCTAAAGGACATTGGTACCCACAACCTTCCATTGTGTGAATGGGATGATGGGATTCATCCTCATATACCTTTTTCTTCTTTTTCACTCGTAAATGAATGCAGAGGTCATTGCAGACCCTAGCCACAACTATGCCAACTACCGTAAGATTGTAGCCGAACGACAGCTGCCGGTGATCCCGTTCCAGGCGCTCTATCTTAAGGAACTCACCTTCATCGAGGAGAATCCTGATCGCATCGCCGAAACAGGATGGATCAATTGGGAGAAGATGACGCTGCTGAGTAAGGTAATCACTACCATCACAAAGCAGCAAGCTGTTGGATTCAAGTTCAACCAAGTCGAGGTCATCATGGAGTACATCAAGCGACCACCGATCGTGCTCAACGAGAAGGAGCTTCTCATAGGCTCGCGTCAGAGCGAGCCTTCTCACGAGAGCCCGTCAGGCGGGCATGAAAGAAAGAACTCCCTGCCCACCCGCCGTTCAAGCTCTCGGAATATCTCGCTCCGCCTCACCCGCGGCTTGACCAACATCAAGGCCTCGTTCTCGACAAGTCTGCGAACTGAGTCATCAGCGTCTTCAGTGGCCATCTTCAACGCTTCCACGACACTCCAACTACCACCACAGACCACCGGGATGGCACGTCCACGAATGCAAAGAGGACAGCTGCCCTCGTGGAGCTCATGCCCAGATAACCTGGTCGCCCAGCCAGCTTCGCCCACAGCTTCCAAAGAAGCCCCCTAAAAATTTTAACTATTTTCCCAAATTTTGGTAAATATCAATCTGTTTCATTTCGATTTAGATTACTATTTATGTTTGTCAAACCCAAGAAAAAATGGAGGGCACCAGGACCACCAGGACGAAGAGGAAGTGTCCTGAAAATGCATCGGCCGCCGTTAGGCGCGCTGCACTTGGGGATGCGCCTCCATCGGAGCTATTGCGGCCTACAGCAGACAATGAAGGTTGTCCGTCTCTGTTCATCGCTGCCCTCCATCCGACTATGCATCGTCTTGGGGAACATGTGTACCTATGCTATGTGTACTAACCTGGGGAAGGTGTGATGATGATGAAGGTGCCACAGGTGCGCTCTTTGCGGACATTCCGGAGTGGGCGCGTGAGGAAGAGGAGGAGCCACAGACCTACGATGACTGGCGCACCATGGAACGCTATGCTCCGTACGACGCACCCCGAATGCCACCACAACAGAGTAGCGTGGACCTGCATGGGAACTGCACGGTTGTTAAGTTACACTGGAGTGATGACTGATGCAGGTGCGATCACCATCACATAGGAGTTCGAAGCGGAACACCATCTACATTCTCCCTCTCGGGATTAACGAGGGACCGAGCGCTGATATGAAGCAGAACGAGGAAGATGACGATCAGAAGGGAAGCAACAACAAGCGGCCTAAGAAACGGCGCAGGAAGGAAAAGGAGGAAAAAGAGGAGTACGACATTCAGTTCGATGAAGTACATTCGGCCGCGCCCACCATCGCTCAACTCGCAGAGTTCGTGTCGAGCTTCTTCCTGGGATTGAAGGTGAATATCATGCGCCCGCTTTCATTCGTCAAGGAAGGAGGTGCGTTTTTAGTTACTTGATCTCTGAGTGATCGAGACTCACAAAAGTGGACCTGATCTCAACGTAGGAAAGTTGCACATTCTCTCTCCTCCGTACATGTTCCCGATCAAAACGAAGCGCTCCAAGACGTTCGACAACGAGCGCCTGTACGATATGGACATTCTTCGGTACGGTCCGCTGGGCATGCCTTCGTTGTCCACGTTGGCGCTGACGTAGAGGTATCTGGAAGGGTAATCAAGGAGATGCTGCCCAGGGACGGGTTCTGCGTGGTTGCCATCACTGCACGAGACATTTACGAGCACCCACGCCAAGACGATGAGATCATCCTTGGCCGAGGCACCGGTGATCGTGTGGGCGTAATCAGGTGTGCATGGTCCTTCTCATCTATCCGCGTCAATTCTCATTCTCTGTTCAGTCTGTATCATCATGGCAAGCAGCATGAGAACAATGCTAAGAGGAAACGTACCAAGGGGAAGACATCGCTCACCTACACCGCAAAAGAGCAGGCCATGTGGAAGCTGCGAACTTGCAAGACTACGGCTCACGTACGGATTGGCTCTTTACAACCTCCACTGCGTGCGGTAATAGTGGGCTTTCTGATCGACATGTTGCATCCGCTCCTCGGCCTGCAGGAGATGTGTCACATCTTCGGAATCGATCACTGCGTGTATTACACCTGCCTCATGAACGCTAACGCATCACCTGATGGCGAGGACAGCGCGGAGGTAATCAGCTGAGCTTCACTTTCACCCACTTGGGTGTTGGCAGTCAACTCACAGCTGTCTTCTCTGTGCTCGCGAAGGCAATGCACCTGTGTCCGATAGACCTGCGTAAGCTTCACCATTGCATCGGATTTGATATCAGGGAGCGGTACCAACGCTTGCTGGAGTACTACACCCGCGAGAACTGGCTGCACGAGAAGGAATGGATGACAAAGTGCTTAGCCACACTCGATCCGACGAAAGCCGAAGTGGAGGAAACGCAGGAGAAGGCCAACCCTTGAAGCTTAAGGAAAAAGCCCATGTTAACGAATAAGCAAACTCACACTACACTTGCTCTAGCTCGACAAGAACTCCGTTGAGGTCCTTAGGATGGCAGAAGACGACTGGCTTGCCGTGCGCGCCGATCTTGGGCTTGGGATCGATGGGTCGCACGCCCTTGGCCTTGAGAACTTCCACTGCAGCGTTGATGTCCTTGACCTCAAGACAGATGTGATGAATGCCGCCTGCCGGCTTGCTCTTGAGGAAGTTGGCGATGGGCGAGTTCTCACCCAGAGGATGCAGCAGTTCAAGCTTGGTGTTCTCTAGCTCGACGAAGACCGTTGTCACTCCGTGCTCGGCCAGCGACTGCATTCCACACCCACCCACCATCCAGTTAGCGTTGATGTCCATTCATTCATTCATTCAACATTCTGTGTCTCATCATCAGATGTATGAGCATGAAGGCTCCATTGTGCACGTACGAGCGGCTCGCTGACTTTGGCGCCCATCACGTCGCGGTAGAGACGCGAGGCCTGGTCCAGATCCGGCACTGCGATCGCCACATGGTTCAGCTTGCCCACACCTACCGCCTAAATTCAATAATGGCACATTTTAGTGCCCAAAAAATAAATTCATGATAAAAGGACGTACCACATGATCAGCCGTAAAGGTCCTCCTGCCGCTCTACACAAGTCAAAAAATGAGGTTTTGGTCAGGATGTTTTTATATAATTTCCGGAAAAGGAAATAATAAAATATCATTTGTCGTTGAATTAAAAAAACCTCCAAAATAAAGCGAAAGGACGCCATACCGAGGCGAGAACGCGGGCGACAGGCAATCGGACTGCCGAGGTCGTAGCGACGGTAGATCCCCAGCCAAGGCCTAAGAAGGTGCGGTGCGTGGTGGTAGCGGTGCGTCTCATCTCCTGTTGGGATTGTTTTGTAATTAATTCCAAACGTTTTGAAAACAATTACAAAACGCCCTAAATTATATGTCGTCAGAGAAAACCATTTTCTTGGTAAAATTTCGCCCTGTCGTACAAGTGGGGCAAAAGCTCCTAAACTTAGGACTTATTTTTTGTATGGTGAACAACCAGAGTAGGACTTGTCAGTCATCAGAAGTTTAAAAAAAAAAGGCTGTAAAAGAAAGCAATGAAGCGCACAAGGAGCTATGATGATAAGCAGCCTGACCATCTGGATGCCAACAAGACGAACAAGGAGGAGGAAGAAGTACTAGAAGAGGAGGACAGTGTGCCGCCCATACACCAGAAGAAAAAGAAACAACGGACCAGTGGTGGGGGTGAGGAAGTGGTGGACGAGGTAGAGTGGAACTTGCTGAGTGGCCTACCCCATGTCCCCTTCCGCCACGTCCTCTCCTTCCTCCTCTTCAATTCATTTGAAAAAGGTGAACAGATAATTCTTGAATTTATCTTTTAATAATATCATAAAAATTCAATTGCTGACGTCATCATATGCTGATTTCCGCAGATGAAGGAAGAACAGCGGAAACGAAGTTTCCCGAGCTTCTCCAGGTGCGTGCTCAGCATGCCCACTTCCAGCCAAGTGAAGAGG
Source organism: Acanthamoeba royreba (assembly GCA_000826365.1). NCBI lineage: Eukaryota > Discosea > Longamoebia > Acanthamoebidae > Acanthamoeba > Acanthamoeba royreba. The sequence goes on along the minus strand of CDEZ01017537.1, from coordinate 2,554 downwards.
ACCAAGAAGAGGAGGAGCATGAGTCAGGCAAGGATGCGGAGAACAGCAATCGACCGCCATAGTACCTTCATTCCATCAAGCTTTGGATTGTCTGTGCATTCATCACTCACAGAGGGACTGACACATGTCGTGTGATGAATGTCAGCTATGTGCCACATACAACCCGAGTGGCCGCAGGATGGGCTCACGTGGCGGCTCTCCGTCGCACATGCCACTCCGTCAAGTGTGCTGTTGACGAGATTCTAGGCCGACAATCACGCAGTGCTGTGCCATTAGGTCCCGCTTGGGCCAGCATCGCGACGTCCTTCCAACAGTTCCTGGAACGCCACCTTGTGACTCTTCCTCCACACTCACCCAAGCAATCAGAGCTGGAGACTGAGTTCCAATCGAAGAGTGAACTCCTGCAAGGAGCCATCGGAGCTCGGATTCACCGAGCAAGGTCCGTCCCTCTGGACATCTCTGATCAGAGCTGTTCATGACTAACACGACTCTATGTGCCTGCGCAGGCTGGACGAGGTGCTTGAGTACGTATGGCGAGAAGGGGAATTCAAGCCTGCCAAGCTTGATGCCCTTCGCAATGTTCTACTCTTGGAAGCAGCTGCCAAGGATAGCATGACACAGCAGCCACCACTGTTTGAGTTGCATCATCTTCGACGCAATGAAGACTTTCTGGGTGAAGCCTACGCCCTTAGTATCTCAAGCTGCCTTTCGTTTGGACTTCCTGATATGCCTCAAGGTTGCTTGCCTCCCTTCTTGATGTCTCCGGATGAGGTCTCATTCCAGTGATGCTGTGTGCAGAGCGCATTGAGTTATGGATGAACTTGGTCCAGTGTTGGGATGACCGAGCTGAAGGTTGGGAGCTCCAACTCCTGGTGGAGCTCGCTTGCTCCTCTCCCACATGGCGTGAACGTCTTGGACTTGATGACGATGATCCAGCCGCCGGAGCAGCAACGCAATCGGCTCATGGCCGAGGCAAGACCTCCTCACGCGACAAAACTGTGGGTCAAATAGGAAAAGTTCTCGTTCACTACGATCGGTCGAGAGGAGACCTGACAGAGTCGCCTCTCATAAAGTTCAGCATCTTCCGCAAACTGTGGAGCTGCCTTGGATTCTCTACAACTTCATCCCTGACTTCCGAGAGTGACGAGGAATGGAGAGGCCACGAGGTGCTGACGGTGCTAATGGCCTTTATGGGCTTTGCCTGGAAGGACGATGTTGAACTTCTTTGGGATCCTGCACACTGCCACGATCTGCCGCCGAGAGAAGACGACATCGAAACGGATTCCGAGTTGGACAGGCACGGCATCCTTCATTTTCTGATGGTGGAGGCGAACGGACAGAAATGGACCGAGCGCAATGCCAACCGTCTCTTCCTAGATGACTTCAAGAGTGTTGTGTCACAGCATACAATCCTATCTAAGACTTGCGTACGGCCTCTTGTAAATTGCAAGGATGGTGGTCTGTGGTCTTACGTGGTTTTGTGTGTATCGACAGGGCAACGCCACAGCATGGGAGCATCTGGCTAGAAAGGCGATCCAGTTCATCTACCAGAAGAGCCTGCTACGGTCGGCAAAGCTGGTGGTTGAGATGACACAACACAATTGCTCGAATGCTTACGACACGCATGCGATCGAGGTCAACCCTATGCAAGGCACAGAGGTGAGCTGCATCCCTCCCGTATTTACTGCGTACTGAATCATATGAATGCGCAGATCGTGCACAAGATGAAGGTCATCCATGCCCATTTCTTGAGCCTCGAACCTGGGGAGTACGCGAGCTTCTCCGACACCACCGTCGAGGTTGCTTGCCCAGTTTCAGATGTGCAGCTGCGCGCCCTGGCTACGAGCTTTGGCGTTCAAGAGACCCAAGGCACAAGCTATTCGGACAATCCACACTTGATCTTCAAGCTGGTTGAAAAGAACGGCTACTTCTACGGTGGGACGCGAGAAATGGAGATGATCACCGTACGGGCGGCCAACTTCGATATCCCTCATTCGAGAGTCCTCTCTTCGTTCCTCGCGCAACTTGCTGGCGAAGGTCCCGTTATGATGAGAGGAGAACGGCAAGACGAGATCGTACTTAAGATCGAGCAACACCTGTCCGAACTCGACCTTCACATTGATTTCGTGGCGACCAAGGCCATCGTTGCCATCGGACGGCTGCTTGGTCTCCGCTCAATCCAGGCTGAGGATGAAAGCAGCAAACAAGGTAATACGAGCAAGAAAGCCTCTTTGACGGAAAAGCTGAACGCAATGGACGTGATCTCATTCCTGACACTGCTAAGGATTGAAGTGATGTTGCAATGAAGTGACGAGTGCGCATCGGCACCACGAGCGCGTGGACGTGTGCCACAAGAAATGACGTTGTTGCTCCTGTTAGGATATGAACTATACATTGGGATGGCACCAGCATCTCAGCCAGATAAGCTGATTCCATGGAGTGTTCTTACGTGGGGCGAGAAAGTGCATAGCGCACGGCCTGGGCGACTCCGATCAGATGCTCTTCCTCATAGCGCCGGGCAATCAGCTGCAGCGTGAGTGGCAGGCCACCGAAT
>CDEZ01017532.1:16107-27469 GCA_000826365.1 Acanthamoeba royreba | reverse complement strand
GGCCCTTGCAGGTGGTCTCCACTTGCTCTTGTCTCATGCCTTGGTGGTACAGATATTTCTGCCACGACTGATCCGAGGCGACACTGGGAGAAGTGCCTTGCTGAGCTGTTCTCCTACGCTGCCCTCGCCCGCCATCAAGGTAAAGTTGTAGCTAACACAGCTGGCTGAACGATGACAGCGTTGATGACCAACGACAATGCAGGACTGAAGATAGATGAGGTCGCGTTGTGCTATCCATTCTCACGTCACGTGGTGCACGTGCCCATCGCCGATTGGGATCACAAGCCCCTTTTCGATCGCGTGCTTAACTCGGCAGACGTTGGCGTGGCTTAGCACTCGCCCACTGAATTCTACAATGCCCTGGATACCGACTTGGTGTCCCGCTGATGGTGTGTTCTCTTATTTGTCTCGGCATCATATCGCTCCTATCATTATTGCTGCAATACCAAATACAATATCAAATCAAGTGGAGGTGGAACGTAGGCTGGACACGTCTGGAACGGGCTGGTCCTCCCCTTCCTGCCGTTCGCGGATTATCTTGGCGGCGATCTCGTAAGCAAGGAAGCCGGCAGCGTTGGCCGGGAAGGCACGAGAGACACACGGTCCGAAGCCCTTCCATAAGCTCAACCAACCGTGCGCCCGCACGTTCTGTCGCACGCAATCAAAAAATCCTGCAGCAGCACCAGTGTTGAGCAGCAGAAGAAAGGACTATAGGAGGAATCCAATACCTCCATCAAACAGAAAACGATTCTTCTTATACTTGGAAGGCCCTCGGTCCTGTTCGGCCTGTATTTGGGTCTTGATGAAGTCCATGGGGTAGGATGTAACCCATGCACCGATGCCGGCCATGCCACCCGCGAGCAGCAGTTCAAAAGGGTGTAAATCATCTCCATCCGCTGGAGGTAGGTATGAGTTTGGTCCAGAATTGTGGGGAAATAGGGTGAAAAGCTGTACCCTTGTAGGTATCTGTGTTATGGAGCGATATCAGCCAGCGTTTAACGAGCTCGTACACCATAAACTGGCCTGCGTACGCGGGCATTTCTCGATAGATGGTTGCACTCATGCCCTGCATGTTTCCTGGTCAATGTTCAAAACCTCCAGTTCGTAAGCAGCGGTGAGTGTACCTTCCCTAAGCCCAGTATGCCTCTTTCCTTGATGATGTTCTTGGCTACATCGATAGGACCACGAAACACCTTTTCTTTTTCATTAGATGCACCTATGCGTTCAGCACCAAAGTTAAAAAATGAAATCCACGCATGGTCCTGAGTGACGAGTGGGATTGCATACCAAATAGAGGTGCTGGAGCGTTGTACTGAATCTGAAGGCGTGTCTTAACTAACTCAACAGGTGAGATAACGAAGCTGTTTATGAACCCAGCCCACCCACCGGCTAGGGCCAACTGTAACAAATTCAGTTGCGCCTCGGGATCATCTGGTAGAGTGACGATCAGACTTGATTAGTCAAGCAGAGAGCAGCGCTGAAAGAACCTGGATCTCGAAGAAAAGCTTTTGCTTGACCGTAGGCTGCGAACACGATAGCATTTACCAGTGGAATGCTGGCCATGGGAGATCCCATACCCTTGTACAGCCCCCGAATCTGGTAACGAAATCCAGATAAGTGAGTAATCAGATCTAACTGCAAGAGGTCATGACGCGTACGCCTTCTTTACGGATGGTGCGTAAAGTAGCATCGATGGCGCCTTTGAAAAGGCCGTGCTGAGTTTGCAATCGGACTTTGATGGTATCGAATGGATGACCCACCTAACAACGGAAAACCAGACGGTGAAATCTAAGCGTAGGCTCGCCTTGAGGAACAGCAATCAGACATACCAGGGTGATGGCTACACCAGCAAGGGTACCAGCAATGAAGTCTTGAAGTGGGGTAAGCTCTATATGAGATGAGTGTTAGCTAAATATCAGGACAAGAGCTCCATTTTTAGGTTATGAACGAAAGAGATGGACAAAACGGTAACAGTGGAGGGGTGGCTGCCTTTACGACTTTTGATTCGGTCCCACCACGCACGTTGTAAGGAGAGAAATAGCGGTGAGGTCATCACAGCGCAACAACACGAGCATGATTGTGGGATATTGGTGGAGAACTTTGTCTAAGGGCGAGGAAAGGAGACACTTACGTTGGGCCATCGGCATCATCCCTCCGGGCAGAGGCAGGCCAGCTCCAGTATACCAGTAGCTGAGTGCATGCTTAAAGTATCGTTCCAACTGGAGGGCAAACGGTCACGATCAGTATGGCAGAAGTCACATATGCCACAACATGTACCCGATGAGGGTCATCTTCCTTCTGAGCCTCGACAAAGATCTCCAAGAACTCAGGGAAGGTGATTTTAGCAGGATGAGCCGGCTCAGTCATGGCGAACATGTCATCCAATCGTTCCTGTACACAGGAGCAATCATCGCCATTTAGAATCTTAATCTTGAGGTATACCAGTACTTCTGAATAAGACACTCACCTCTTCAGGATGGACGTCGATGGTACGGAGGGCCTTGCGCAGTTCTTCGCGGTGAATGGACCCATGCTCGCGCTTCTCGAAGCTATGGAAGATCTTCAAACCTACAAACAGACTTGACACACATGCAAATGTTGGTGAGCATGCTCACGCCCAGCCATGTTCAAGATTGACACGAGTATAGAGGTGATCGAATATGTCGTACTGGTAGAACTGCTCAAAGTTGAGGGTTTTCCTATCCTTGCTCTCCACCGCCGCCAGTATCCGCTCCACATCGGCCTGCATAGATGGGTATTTTAGAAATTCAATATTATTCCAAAATATTCAAAGTTCAAATTATTTCGAAACAAATTATTTCTCTTTTAAAAAGTTGAGTAAATGTAAATAAATGTAAATAAATAGTTGAACTTGTAGAGGCAATATATAATAAAATGTGTGTAGAGAAAGGGCTTACGTACGTCGTGGGCGGGAATGCCATGTTCGGCGAGGACAGCGTGTAGCGCGGAGCGGCGGACGAGGTGGTCGTCGGCGGTCGCGTAGCGGTGGTACGCATCGAACGCCTGCTGCAGCGTACCACCTCCCGTGTTATTATTATTATGATTGGAGGTGTTGTTGCTACTCGTCGCGGTGGCCATCATCATCGAAATCGCAGGGACAGGAGGCGAGGCTCCAGGAGGACCAAAGAGTGGCGCCTTCTCCGTTTCTTCTTTCCCCCCGAGATGTTCTGCGCACATTTAATCTTGATCCRCAGTAGGAACTCCAGGGCTCTCCTCCGCGTAGCGCCCGGTCTTGATGTGTGTATTTTGGTGGGAGCTGATCTCTGCGAAAGTACCCTGCTGTACTTTTCAAAACATAATATTAAATCTTAATTAGTTAATTGAATTCATTTAAATGAATCAACACATTTCCAGCTTACCCCTTTTTTCCTTCTCGAGGAAAACGCACGCCTTCTCCGGGACCGACCTCCTGGATCAAGAGGAGGCGGGGGAGTGACACGCGTGACTCGGTGGGTGCAGAGCTTTCTGGTCTCTCCGGTTCGTTCTCGTCTCCCTTTTCTAAATTTAAATTTCCGTTTTGTGGTTTTTGCGCTCTCTCGTCTCAGAGATCGCGATCAGGGGTTGCTATCATAGCAGTTCCACCCATCGGCGTACTAGCTTGGCCGATGACCACCTGATGCCGCTAATAGTCACTGTTGAAGCAAAGGAAATCTTTCTCGTACAACTTGAGACCGGCAGGTGCGTTCTCCTTGCGCGGCTCTGCTGTTGATCCCACGCCATCGGCTCCAGAGTGGCGGGATAAATCCCTCTGTAAAGGTATGCATATTCTGAATTCTTACTCCAGTGGCCCTTTTCATGGTCCTTCAGCAAAGCGCTAACCGGACAGCAGACCCGAGTGCACCACATGATGTCGCGGCCCAAGAAGAGAGGAGGAAGCGCTAATGTAAAGTCAGGCAAGGGAGATGTGACGACGGCCAGCAACTCGTTTGCCCTGCTGAGAATCGTCGAGGACACCGACCCCTTGACCCTGATGCAGCAACAGCACGCGCGAAAGGAGGAGCAGCGACGGCGGGCGAAGGAAAAGCAAGCCCACAACAATAGCAACAACAGTGACGGAGACAAGGAAACGATGGAGCAGAAGCTCCAGGAGGAGGATGCGGAGGGGATGTGGCTGGACTCGTTCTTGTGGTCCATTATCTTCTCTCACCTCCTCGACGGTCCCACCCTCGGGCGTCTTCGTCTTGTGCGTATTCGGACCATTCGGGCGTTCAACAATTGTTGGCGATCATTCTAAAATCTCAGCATTTCAGGTATGCTCGAGATGGCGATCACTGATTGATGAGGACAAGCGACTTTGGAAGGCCCTCCTTTTGCGAGACTTTACCTGGCGCAAAGATAGGCAGCGCGGCAAAGGACGTGCAAAGAAAAACAAAAAGGAGCATGTGTATCAGCAGTTGTACATCACTTTCTACCGTCAGCGCCAGGTGTCTGCTATGATGAAGATAGATGGGACGATCCACTAACCCTAATGATTGCAGGCTGAGAAGAGGAGGGCGGCTGAAAGAGAACATAGGCAGAAGGAGATCTCGAAGAAGACGGCCAGGCTGATGGCGGCTGTACATTCCCCTGTTTCCTGGTCGAAATCATCTATGATGGAAGCTGTTGACTGTTTATGACCCTCAGCTGATTCCCCTCCTGTTCGAGCGACAGCGTAAACTTAACCCATGTGACAATCGACTCATCGATCCGCGTCACCCCTGGCGCGTGTGCCCTCATCCTCCTGACAGGCACGACGTCGTCCTTACTTGTTTTGTTGACTCGGACTCATTGAGCCTCCTGCAGCTTGAAAATAGTTCTGAGTTTAAACGAATGGTGCGAATGCAAAGCATGTGGAGTGAAGCTGATGTTTCGAGACCACAGACCCTGGCACAAGAACTACCCGCAGCTTCTGGAAATCACGTACCACTGCTCTCCGAACTTCGGCAAGATGGCCTTCCTCTCACAGACACTCCAATTCGGCCCCTGAGTGAGTGCCATCACCACCTGGTGACCATTGCCGAACCTCTCACGTTTGTCTTGGAGCGCTCCATCCCCAGTGAATGAATGTAACATACACGTAAGCGCAGTGCACCCGCTGGTTTGTATCTTACTTCCATCTTCGAAAGCCAGCAAAGTATCGTTGTGGGGTAATGCCTTCTGGATCATTCTCTGGTTGCCCGTGGTCAGGTGTAGCCAAGAGAAGAGGACCCCGAACACCGAATTCTTGATTAACCAACAGACTTTTAACTCCGAACAGCTGATCAATCCCAATCCGAGGACCTAAACTCAACGTTCGTGCGCACGAACCGGAACAACTGTGCTCTTCCAAAGGCAGGAGAGAGTAACTAGTAACGTAACACAGAACAAACACAGACACACACAATGGGGGCAGGCCAGAGTAACGAGGTGGATCAGGCTCAGCTGGCAAAGGCCGGAGTGCACCTGACGGCGGAGCAGGTGAAGGCAGTGATGGAGGCGTTCATGGTGAAGAACAAGAAGGGCAAGCCGGTGTCCCGCAAGGCCTTCCTCAAGGTGCTGGCCAAGGTTGCCGACGACTTCCCCGACCAGCCCTTCCTCCAAGACCAGACCCGCCTCGACTACCTCTACTCCCTCTTCGACACCAACCACGACGGCAAAGGTTGTTCTCCTCTGTCTTTACGGAATGCACCTTCCCGGCAACCCTCGTAATATTCTTTTTAAAATTACCAGCAAATTTTTATATACCTAAATTATCCATAAAAGGATAATTTTACAGTTAAATGGACGAATAAATAATTATATTTTGGATCGTTGAAAACTCATCACTCGTGCCACAGTGGGCGTGGAGGAGCTGGTGACGGGCCTCTCCGTCCTCTCGGAGGGCTCGCTGGAGGAGAAGGCCAAGTGTACTATCGATCCCATCACAAAGGAATTCACGGTTCGGTGATGGACTAACCGTTCTTTGTGTGTGACGTGTGTGGAACAGTAACATTCCAGGCCATGGACCGCAACAACGATGGATCCCTCTCCAAGGGTATGCGCCGTACTCGCCTCTTCCTCTCTTTTCTATCCAGCAGCTAATGTCACTTTCCATTAGCTGAGGTGAAGCGTCACTTTGAGAAGCTGATGGCGTTGGCGACCAAGTGTTTGGAAAAGCATGTGTCTGATTCCGTAGAGAACGACAGCGGGCAAAAGCCTCCCGGATTCGCTCTCCGCCTCATCCTGGTGCGTCTGTGATCCCAGCGTCACTGGTATTGAGGCAACTCCTAACTTGTCCCATGATGATCTCCAGAAACCTGTGATGTATGCGTTGCGCAAGGCCTTGGAAGAGGACATGCTCGACCAAATCTTCGAGGCGGACACAGATGGAAATGGCTCTATCTCTCTGGTACGGCGGTAGTTAATGGCCATAGGCGCCGGTCTAACACCTGTGCTGTGTACGCACAGGATGAGTGGGTTGCGGCAGTGGAACACAATGAATGGATAGAAGGCTTCGTGTGCCCAGAAAAGTTCATCGAGGACGCCCTCCAGAAGGCCGAAATGCCCTGAGGTTGTACACTGACATTGTACAATCTGAACTGCCTTTGGCAAATCCTTGCTCGGGTCCCGAATAGGAACCTCTCGTGGGATCGCGAACAAGAGTCCATTCAAGGGTTGATTATCTTATAGAGGATTTTGTACAGGAAGAGGAGAACGCAAAGCACCGTCGGGCCGATGATCACGCCCTCAAGACCCAAAAAGTAGAGGCCACCGACCACCGCCAGGCCCGTCACATAGTAATGCCCCATCTTGATCTGTGATGAGAGAACTTGCTTAGCATGGGGTTGAGTTGCCTGTCTATCTTAACCGTACCTCGGAATAGATCTTTGGATCGATATACCAGGACGCAGCAAAGTGAAGGCAGAAGAGAACAACAGCATGTACTGGCTTCCCCACCACGAACCACAGTTCCAAACAAGCGGGTAGACATACCCAGTAGGGGCCTGCGTAAGAAGTGTAAGAGGCATGCCACTGATGTTGACACATGGCGGACGTGGGTAAGTACCGATGACAGGGAATATGACGAAGAGAAGAGTGAGGAAGGTCGATATATATACGATTCGCACGCCCAACAGGGTGAGAGTGAGCCACGTCCATAGGGCATGGAAGATGGAGATCTTGAGCAACGAGAGGAACACCTCGTTAATTGCTTGCGTGATTGCCTCCTGCACTACCACTCGCGTGCCTCCATCCTGCAGATTTGAAAGCTAGATGGGAATAATGCTGGAAAGCGCCACTAGTGTTTTACTATCGTACCTGGGGGAATATGAACAGGAACCATTTGAAGGGAATATAGCTCCCGCGATCATCGGAGGCCACAAGAAGATAGAATAGAGTCGTGAAGAAGAGGATCACTGAAAACAAAAAGTTGTACACGCGCTGGCTCGTCGACCTGCCCATTTACTAAGTGTGAGAACTTGGATCGGAAAGAAAACACAAGCCACTCGGAGGGTACCAGAGAGTGTTCAGGAGCCAGCCCACAAGAAGAGTAAAGTTGAACTTGAGCTGGTTCCATATGCTGTTGAGGATGCTCGCGTTGGCCTTGAAGAAATTGACGAAGCCTTCGTGGCTAAAGAGTGCTTGAATGTCGAGCTTGCGTATAGGTCCATTGACCGCTGTCTTATTGTTGTCCTTATGGGGAAGCTCGTCGTTAGCACATACCGGTTGGTGCGTGTGCTCATCATGCTCGATCGATTGCGCTAGAGGCCACCAAGTGTTCCTGAAAAATGCCAACAAGTTGCCATATCCAGTAGCGTTAGGCGTTGGCTGCACCATCGTCATGGTGCTATTGTGTGTAGCGCTGATGTTGAGGGTAGGCAGGAGGCGGTCGTTTTCTTCAATGCTGCAGCTATCCCTCGATGAGGTCTCCGTAGTAGTTGTGTTCATTGGACGGATGTGGCTTCCGAACGGGGAATTCGCCCATATCTGATAGAAGGTCTCTTGTAACACTGAAAGAGGTATGTCGTAGCCCGTCATCTCTGTCACCTACACATGGTTCAGTACCATAAAAGCCATCATGATAGAGTTACTAGTGTTTAAGTAGTCATACCTTTCGTTCTGCCCACATTCGAACTTCTTCAGGCCATCGCTGAATGAATTGGAGTACGGTATCGGCGATCTCTTCCGACTGCAGATCCTTTAGTTGCTGCGTCACCCTGTGTTTGCCTGCACGTGGAACAGAGATGAGTAAGGGAGAGCAACTGTGCCATGCTGAGCTGTACCTTTGGAATGCCATAGCTCGGAGGTGTAGGCCACAAAGTGTGAGGTTTCCTCCGAGAACTTGACGCCGAAGAAGATAGGGAGGAAGATGACAAGCGAGACCAGAAGGAACAGGATGAGGACGGTCATAATGCCGTTCATCTGTCCGTGCAGCCACATTACGACCCGTTTGTCGCCTCGCATGAACCAGTAGAACGCCTTCTGGATCGGGTAGGGCACGAACATCGTGAGCAGTTCCGATGCCTCCTCCTCGCTCACCTCACTTGCAAGACCGATGTTGTTGTCGCTCGATACCGACCGCCATTCGGCCACCGGTGGTTCGAGCAGACTATGATCATTGGTTTGTTCCTCTGTACACTCGTTCCGCTCCTCTTTACTCTTGGTCACATCTTCTTGTTCTTCCTCTATCTCGCTCAATTGAACGTCACTCCTGCTTGATGTACCTTGTCGAGTACGGAAGCGCTGCACGGTTTCTAGCGAGCTAGGATAGGGCTTTGCGTCATCGAACGAGACCGACTGATCGAGGAACGATCTCTTGGCCGGCATGGATGCCATCAAGTTCTCTGCTAAAGACTTAGCTGGCTGGTGATCTGACGGCAATGTTGTGCACGGAAGCAAGAAGTGGACAGCTCGCTTGAGTGGTGCACTGTGCGAGCGCTTGAGCCGCACTGTCGTGGCCTTGTGGAGTACAACTTCGTCGCTGCCCTTATCCGACTTGTCGAAATCCTCTTTCTCCGACTTGTCGGAATCCTCGTCATCCGACAGGTTACCGCTTGACCTTGCATCGTTTGTGATATGAGTCGTTGAACTGTGTTCTATGAACGTGCCGCCCTGGCTCGTCTCTGACGGCTCAACGTTCCCCTCCGGGCGAATCAAGATGGTGGCATGGTCTGTCGAGTCGCTACTAACTGTGTCCTCTTCCTGATCCGTCTCGTCGGCCGTGGCAGTGACAACGCTCGCTAAAGATGGCAGTTCCCTACTTTCCTCATCGGCTATCGACTTGAGTGTGGGTCTCCTCATCTTTTGAGCGTAACTCATGACCATATCAGCGTCCTTGTTGCAACTGAGCTGCCTTGCCAGACCACGCGATGGGGTCTCCGGCCGCGTGTCGTCGGTGTCCACTTTTTGGGTCGTGATGGCGGAATCCTGAATGATGGCACTGCTGCTGATGGTAGAGGCTGGCTGGTTTCGTCGGAGGAACTGATAAACAAAGAAAAGCAGGAGGACTTGCTTGAGGTAGGCAAAGTCGAGGTACGTCCGTACGAGCCACTTGAGCACGGAGAAGACCCAACCCCAGAAGAGCAGCCACGGTACCCACTCCCTAAACATAACGTGAGTCGATCATGTATCTCATCTATCTATCTTCCACTGCAGCGTACCAAAATGTCACCGCCAGGCAGCTCATGAAGAGCAGCATGCAGATCTCCGTGGAGTTGACAATGTCCTCTCCATCTGTTAGGGATGCACCGTTAATTGAGTCCGTGAGCGCAGGACGTGATGGAGAATGGGCCGGGCTCTCGCTTCTCGAGATACGTCCGCTGGTGTTGCCCGTGTCATTGCCTCTGCTAGGTTCGCCAGTCGTTGAGGAAAAGGTGACGGTGGGAATGGGTCCGTGCCGCTGAGCGGGGCTATGGAAGGCCTGGCTGGCTTCCTCGTTGTCCTCGTACTGCTGGGGCTCGGCGGGTGTGCGCTCAAAGAGGCCCATGATGGTGACCACCGTTATGGCCGTAATCACCGTCAAGAAGGGCCACATCCCGAGGTATTCGACCAGGAATGGCAGAATGGTCATGATGGTGAGGCTCCATGCGATGATGTTTACGATGCGTAGTACTCGCTGGAAGTGGTACCGCCAGCATAAGAAGACGACAAGGAGGTACGTCACAAGCAGAGGCCACATGCACGACCTGATGACGGCGTAGTGGAGGAAGAACGAGTGGACTGTGAACTCCACAAGCCACACGAAGAGGTACAGACCGCCGCGCAGGAAGAAGAAGGTCAAGATCACCACCTGCTGCACCGTGTCCAGAGCAAACAAACAAAAGAGTACAGCGGCGAACAGGAAGAAACGGCCCCATCTGATTGAATGCCCAAGACAGGATCAGTCGCGCGTTGCTCTCTTCCTTGTTCATACAATCATGATGAATGAATGTATGAATTGGCGTACCGTTGCTTGATGAGCTCCTCGGTGATGTTGAAGAGCTTGAAGGGCAGCGTCAGGATGCCCAGCAGCAGCGGCGTGTCCGTCTCGCTGAGATCGTGCAGCCAGGCTCTGCATGATGTATGCGAACGAATGTGTGTGTGTGAATGTAAGATATCATAATAACTCATCTCTTGAAAGGTGAGTTCTTGTGAATGGAACTGGCGGCGTACCGCGTGCGGATGATGGCCTCCTGCTTCAACGGATGCAGACACACTCCCACCGTCACCGCTGCCATCGTCACCATCACAGAATAGAATACAACAACGTTAGGTCCTCCATCGTGTACAACAGTTCATATGCTGAGGTGAGCATTTATTTTTATATATAGAAATATAAATATCCTGTGATGCCTACTTTGAAATTATATAGTAAAATTATCTGCAATAATAACAAAAATAATTCTTGTTGTGATTGAAATTGAATATTGAGGAATACCCAACGTGAAAAATCTATAATTCTTGTAGTGATTTTTATTCTAAATATTAAAGTGGATTATTATTAATAAACCATAATTTAAATATGTGAATAATAATAATAATAATTTGACTTAATTTTGAATAAGTAATAATAAGTAATAATAATAATAATAATAATAATAATAATAATAATAATAATAATAATAATAATAATAATAATAATAATAATAATAATAATAATAATAATAATAATAATAATAATAATAAGTAATAAGTAATAATAATAATAATAAGTACCCCAGAGGAGGGGGCGGACGAATTGTTCGAAGACAAAGTAGAGGAGGAAGAAGGCCCATAAGGTGAGGATGAGGAAGAGGTTGGCGACGGTGTTGTAGAAGGCCTGCTTGATCGCCGTCCGCTCCGAGGGCGTGGCCACCACCTGCTGCACCACCCCACTCGCCAGCGCCCAGTACGTCCCTGCTGCTGACATGAACCTCGGACCTCCTGC
>CDEZ01017532.1:0-16096 GCA_000826365.1 Acanthamoeba royreba | reverse complement strand
CTGCAGATGCTGAAGATGACGAAGATGAAGATGACTGGACACCTCGACGGTGGTGGTGGTCTTCTGCTTCTTCTTCATCTTCTTCGTTCCCAAACTTGTTGGTGGGAGTGGTGGGATGGCTCCGTGGGGACAGGTGGACACCACGCGGTAGTGGAGACGGTGGTGGTGGCCGGTCCTGCCGCGGCGACAACCTGACCTCCGCCATGTATGTGTGATGAGGTGTGTCACACAATGCTGCTTGCGATGAACTAAAGTTTTCAAGTTTAGGTATCTCGAGTTACGACCTAAACTTGATTTAGCTCCGAAGAATAGGGGAAACAAGCACACAACAAGGTGTGCCACGTGTCAGTACTCTCAGAGTGGGGAGAAGGGGGTGGTCGCGGCAGGGAATCCGGGCCATGCTGCAGCCGAGCGGACGTAGAGATCGACGGAAGAGGGCTGGGTGGGGCCGATGGCGTTCTTGAGATTGCCGTCGGTGTTGAAGCCCTTACAGACGGGATCGATGACGCAGAGGAACATCAGCTGGCCCGTAGCAGTGTTCGTTGGCTGCATTACAGGTACGTGTGAAAAGATAACTCCAGGAAACAGATGATGATTGTGGGGATGTAATGAAGAGGGAAGCTGCAGCTACGAATCCAACAATACCTTGGGTTGAATGTCGTTGCCCGGACTATCAGCATTACGGATCCGCTCAAAGTAACGATGAAACTCGGCTCCACTAACATAGCGATCATATAGAGCCTGAGACACTGCGTACGTGTTGCCCTTGGCCTTTTCATGTATCCCTCGACACATCAGTAAAACAAGCGCATCAGACGCTGACGGCGGTACCTTTGAAGGGAACTGGTTGGTTTCGTTGTTCCACTGCTGCTCCCACCGGAGAATGTCAGCATTGAACTTGTTGGCATCGAAGACAGTGCCCTTGCTGATGGAATCGTAGAGATAGGCGACGTAGATCATCCAACGATTCCGGTAGTAATCCCCAACAAGACCAGACCACTCCTTTGCAGCGTAGTCGTTGATCTCGCCTAACCACACACGCCAGACCGTTCATGAGTGGCAACCATTGTAGAATGGCCGTGGCCCAAGTGCATACCGTAGGGTCCCCACAGAGTGACCTGGTTCCTGGCGTTGAACTCGTACCGTGCTTTCTCGGTCTCATTCGCGCCCCAAGACCGAGCGCGCTCGATCCTGCCATCAAAGTGGATCAATTGTTTTGTGAGATGACTCAGAGAACGAATGGCTCGGAGTACCAAAGACCGAGAAGGTAGTTGTCGTTGGTTCCAAGGATGGCATCGATGTCGGTCAACAGTTGCACGAGTGCGGATCCGATGTTCTTAACTTGGTTCATTTTGTCCACTTTGAGTTTTACGTACTCATCGTAAGCGCCATCCATGAGCCGATACACATCGTACACAAGATTGTCCAATACCTGAGTCAGTACGTCATCTTTAAGTATTCCATCCTATCGATACACGTTGCCTGTACAGGGCGTACCTGGCGCGTGACGTCCACCAAGTCGTACTCCCAAGGTCCGTTGGGATGGTCAGGGTTCGGCAGCTCTTTCTTGCTTTGGAGAAGGAGTCCCCTGTGTAGTAGTGCGAGCTTATCAGGCGCACCCATTATCAGCAAGGCATTGATGGATGCAGATTGCTACCATGCGTGTGCCAGAACCTCAGGCTTGTATCCGCGGTTCCTCGTCTCGTGACGTCCCGGTGTGTAGGGGAAGATACTCCTGCATTCAGGGATTAAGGACGCCATGTCGCGGTCCATTCTACAGCGCAACAGAGCAGACAGTACTGACTGATGATCGGGTTCTTATAGGCGGATTGATGCATGAGATGCCAAGCCTGTTTCGCGCTAGGGCTGAAAGAATCATCCAGGCCACATCAGACCGAGAACCGTATTTGCGGTTAAGGAAGGTAGGACCTGTCGGAGCCGTAGCGGTAACGGACGTAGTCATCAAGCCAGTCATCGACACTCACAACTTCTGAACGCCATCCCATTTCTGTTGGTCACCACACGCTATTAGCACTCATTATTGAGAAGGCGAGTAATTCGTGAAAACGAGAACCGGTCATGAGCTCATAGATGACTGGATTCTGCTCAATCGCTTCCATGGTGATTCCGGTTCCTGCCTATATTGGGCATTATATCAGCCACACTTGACCATACGATGGTACAGAGGCGAGCTTACCATGGTGCTCTTGGGCGCGCGACGTGCTGCAACCGGGGCTGTACCAATGTGCGTTAGATTGCCGTACAAGTCACGGTTTCCGCCGAAGTTGTGCAACATGCACCAAATGAACGGCTTGCTGGAACAGGCGTATATCCAGAACAGTTGAGGTTCATGCGCACGAAGAGCCAAGTTTCATGGATTCATACCCAAAGTAGGATTCTGTGTCACTCCAAATGGGATCTACTTCGGCATAAAGGTCCAGGATGATCATTCGATCGTCCGGCACC
Organism: Acanthamoeba royreba; assembly: GCA_000826365.1. Taxonomy (NCBI): domain Eukaryota; phylum Discosea; order Longamoebia; family Acanthamoebidae; genus Acanthamoeba; species Acanthamoeba royreba. The sequence goes on along the minus strand of CDEZ01017532.1, from coordinate 13,630 downwards.
CCTGAGAGGTACGCCTGCAACAAAGCAGCCTAAGCATGTGTAACTCTTTCAAAGAGGAAGGGAATGTCGCACTTTGATGCGGTCATGAGTCCAGAAGGAGCTGCGGAAGAGCCATCCTTGCATGAGCCAAACTGCATTGGGGTCTCCGGCTACCATGCCCTGATTTAGTTCTTTGTGAGTACGTTGTAGTCTAGTCTTGAAACACAACTCATTTACCTGATAGACGGCTTTGCTGGCGGCAGCCAAGTAATTGGGATCACCCGTGGGAGGATCCATTTCATTGAATGTGTCCGCATTGTAGATATGGTCGGTGCCAAAGAGTCGGGTTTGAGCCTGAATGTATGCAGCACTGTTCACGTTTCCAATCCACTTTGTGAGAAAGAGACCAATCGGTTGGTCATAGGAGTGCAGAGAGACACGAGTAAGGTACCTGATTTTGGAGAAGAGGGGATCAAAGGGATCCAACAGCCACACCCGATAATTCTGGCCAAAGTTTGCCCAGGTAGGCGAAAGAGTGAGGTTTGCGTGCGGATAAATACGCTTCAAGCCCACCGGCACATGGCCGGCGAATGCAGTCAACACGTTCTTCATGCCAAACTCTCTTTGTCTCTACGTAACATCGATGTACCGTTGAGGTAAGTAGACCCTCACTCTCAACTAACGGAGAAGCGTACCTTGATGATCTTGGCCTGCAACTCGGCTTGAGCTTCACGCCAGCTCTTGGTGAGCGGACCTGCCCAGGTCTGAACATTGCCCATTCTGGCCATAAAAGTCCAGTTACCACTTGATCGTCTCCAGAGGATCATGAAGTGAATGACAAACCTGTTCCAAGCAAGGAATGCGGGTCCAGTGAAGAAATCCTCGATCTCGGCGTCAGTGAGCCCAAGTGCCCTCCACACTTCCGTCCACACTTGCTCTTGTCCCGTGAAGGCAAGAGGCAAGTTGATTCCATGCAAAGCCATCCTATCGTTCGGCATGTGTTAGGTTTCACCATATGATGAATGCGCTTGTGCCACTCTTGTACCAGTCGATCTCGCGTTCCCAACGCGCCCAGTCCCACCACACCGATGAGTAGGACACGGTGCACACGTTCATGTAGTAGCGCCACCGCACAGGAGCATTCATCGTAACCGGCGATGTGATTGCGGGCATTTGCGCGGGCAGCACCTGATGATTTGATTGATGACGAGTCTACATCACAAGAGAAGGCAGGAGAGGCCGTACGAGGTTGTCGCCCGTGCCGTGTTCACCCCAGGTCACCGACATGTTGCAGAAGTACTTGAGATACCAGTACAGTCCTGACGCCAGCGCCACTCCGCTGCTCCCGCGCACCGTCACTCTCCTGCACGTGTGGGTGTATTGTTTTTAACTCCGAGCCAGAAAGAATATGGCCCGGCTGGGAATGGTGTACCCGTTGGTGGAGGGCAGCAGCTGAAACACATCGTTGCCGTTCGAGGTGGAGGGCGGGATGAGCCCAAAGTCGAACAGACCCACGGCGCGTACGCCCAGTAGGCGCACTACCAGTCCCACCACTGCGTCCACCTCGCCCTGAGTCGCCTGATGACCGACTACTTCACTTCCCTGATGGGACACCGCTGGGCCTTCCGGCTGCCACTCCCCCATGGCGACCTCCGTCGGCGCGACAAGACTGCCCACCCCCATAGAGCCAGTGCACTGGGCGAGCAGCACGACCACCACGGCGACCGCTACCACCAACCAGCGCTGGCCCTCCATCGTCTGCGCAGCAAGTCTATTGAAATTGAATATTAAATTAATAAACGGTATTTAAGTTATGTCGGAACATTTTTAAAATACCTTGTAGCGAATCAATGTAAAAAATTGCTCTTTTCTTTGGCCTAAGAAACCAAGATGGCGCAGGTACATGAAGGATTTTATTTTATTCCCTTTTAATGTTAAAATTTATGCCAGATTAAATGTTAAATATATTTATATATATAAAATGGAATCTGATCAAACAAAAAAAACAGCAAATGTTGGTGTTGTACGAGTATGTGGCCGAAGCGCCCGAAGAGCTCACCATCCGCGAAAACGACGTCGTAACCGTCATCGCCGAGGTACCCCCGTTTCCGCTTTTTTGTCGTTTTTCGTTCTTTTGAATCTTAAATCATTTTTTAATAATAAATGGCAAAAGTATTAAAGAAAAAAATACAAAGTAAATGGTGGTTAATCATATTTAACGTTACAGGACCCAAGTGGGTGGTGGATGGGCGAACTCAACGGCCGACGGGGCATGTTCCCCTCCAACTTTTGCCAACCCTACGTAGCCGCGGCAGGAGGAGGAGGCACACAAGGGCAGAGCTATCATCAGGCACGTGCGGCTGTATGTGGAGACGGAGCACTGTGTGGTTGGATCAGTGTGTGCTCATACTCTCTGAGTGCAGGAGCAGAATCAAGGCTACGAGCAGGGCGAAGGCGGTGGAGATGCCGGTGGTGCGCAGGAGAATCCCGCTCCTCGCGTGCTGGGCGTACCTACATTCGGTGGCGGAGCCATGCCCAACGAGCTCATGGAAAAGCTCAAGAAGAGGTACCACCATTCCTGTGTGCAAATGGAAGGGCAAATATCTGAACTTTGATGTCATGCAGAACGCAGATGATCCCCTCACAGCCTGCACCCGGACACACTGCAGGATCTCCACCAGTCGGTGTACGTGGTCCTCAGGGTGCCGAATCGGAGTCACGCAAATCCATGTTCAATGGGCGTACCAGCGCCTCGCAGAGTGTACGCGTGACACCTGCTGAACGCCGCAACCTAGGTACACTTTTTTCGAATTGTCTCTGCAGGCTCATGACAAACTCACTCTCTCGTAATAGCGTCTTCTGTGCCAACGCCCGCACCTGCCCCTTCAGAAGTAAGTTTCCGTTCCAACTTACGCTCCACAAACGCTGCTCCTGCTCCAGGTGCCCCAGCTCGTAAAGAAGCACCGCCTCCAGCTGTGCCAGCACCAGATGTACCTGTACCTGGTTCGTTCTCTCCTCTGTCTACACGCTTCCCTCAGAGCTAGATCTGTAACGTGTATTCTATTCAGGCCTTGGGCTGAGAAAGCAGAGTCCGCCCGTGCGAGTTGAGGAAGTGAAACAAGAACCGGTTCGTGTCGGGGGGCTACGCCAAACTGCGCCTAAAGAGATTCCTACAGAGGCCCCTCCTCGTGCAGAGGTATCAACTGATTTGAGATCCTTATGCGTGGAATTACTCACCAAAGCATGCATGACAGGCACCTGTTGCTTCTGCACTTAGACGCAACCAAACAAGCGTACTGGCATCAAAGAAATCAAAAGCGGATCCCCCACCGTCTATCCAGGTGGAAGGTATTGAAGAATCCTTGCAGCAGGGAAAGGTGCCTAAACATACATGGTGATACTCTGCAGAGCCCGCACCACCTAGAACCGCTTTTCCGGAGGCTACTTCCAAAGTGCCCCTGAGGGGAGGAGCTCGTTGGCCTTCTTCATTACCTGCTTTCGCGACATTCTGTGAGGAACTTGTTGGCATCTTCGAGTCCACGAGAAACTCCACAAGCGGTAAGCATTCCTTCGAAGTACGTAGGTGGTACATGTGGCTTAAGTTGTAGGTGCAGGAAACGGTAACATAAGCTCACAGCCGTCATGGCTAGCAAAAGCAGATCCAAACAACTTCGGCTTTGCGGGTACTATGAAAACATTAATCCTTGCTTTGGATTTAATGACCTCTCCATTTTCTAGTGTGCACAGTGGACGGTGTACAATTTGCGCACGGAGATGCAAGTGTACCATTCACGCTCCAACAGTGCTCGTACCCTATCAACTATGCCCTTTGTGCGGATCAAATCGGTCTCTCCAAGGTACAACCGAGCCGAATTGAGGCTGCAATGTTTGCATATTGCTGAAGGATTCAATGTGCAGGTCGTCTCCTTTGTAGGCTCAGAGAATCCCGCTAGCGCTGATCCGTTTGCGTTAAACGCGGATAAAAAGCCCCACAATCCCCTAACATTGACCGGTGCTCTGGCTGTTTGTGGCAATTTGCACACCAAGTACGTCGTTTGCCTACGTCACGTTCATTTGCACCGCTGACTCTTCGTAATCCGGAACAGACACGATCCATCAATGCGGTTGCGTACCTGCTTGGAGGGCTATACGGAGCTAAGCGCCCCACCAAAGGTCCCATTCAACGGAGGCACTCTCTCGGTCAGCATGCCTTCCTACCTCACGCTGGCACAGGATACTGAGAACAAGTACGAATTCTTCTTTGCTGATGCATGTATCCTTTTTAACGCTCGCAATTTGACAGAGCTTACGGATTGGCTCACTGGCTGGTACTGGCATCATTCCGTCAATGTTCTTTGCAACATGCCTAACCTTAGATCGTTTACAGAAAGCCAACGAGCTTGTCAACTCAACAACCAACGTAAACGAAATGGTGGATCTATTCTTTCAGCTCTGCTCGGTTGAGACGACTTGTGAGGTACCATCAAGACAGACTCGCTGCTAGTGACGCCACTCACATGGGTCATAGAGCTTGGCAACGATAGCAGCTACGCTCGCAAATGGTGGCATCTGTCCAATCACTCAGCGGTAGTCGTTGTCAATCCAAAGTCTTTGGCTTATGAACGCAAGGCTAACCTAGTTCTCGTGTCCAGTACTGCAATCTCTAACGCCGTTGCCACTGAGACTGTCCGAATTCTGAATATGACTGACAAGTGGGCCCAAACTCTTGGCCTTTCCGCGAAGAGCTCGTTCTCTGGAGCCATACTCGGTAAGCCCTGACAGAAACTTCCTCAGCCACAGTGATGACGCTGAATTCCTCTGGATCCTCCCTAGTGGTCATTCCTGGTGTCATGGGCATCGCGCTGTACTCCCCGCGCTTAAATCAGCAGATGAAGAGCGTGGCCGGTGTCAAGTTCTTGGAGACCGTTACCACGACCTACAAGCTTGGCGCGCTGTAACACTAGCCTGCCAACTTTTCCCTATTTCAAAATGGTTTCGAAGATTGTTTCAAATTTGCGAAAAAGCATTTCGGACAATTTTAATGTGCGTGTAGGGGAAAAGAGGAACCAAGAAGAAGAGAGATGGAAGCAGAGGTGGAGGCGTTGCTGGTGGAGACGGTGCCTATCATGTGGACCACCGACTTTGCCAAGGTCGATGCCAACTTGGTGGCCCATGTCGACAAGCATCCTGCCATCGCTACCCTCTACGCTGAGTCCATGTGGATGCGCGTACGTGCCTGTCACCTCGCTCTACACAATTTATATATTTCATTATTTTTAAAAAACCCTTTTTCATATCCCCATAATATCATTTCTTGTTTTATTCTTTTTTGTACAAGAGAATTTTACTCTTTTTTTTGCAGGCGTCATTTTCAGAGGACCCGGATGAAGCCAAGGAAGCCTTTGCACGACTCGACGCGGTAGAGGCACCCTCTCACCTCTAACTCCTTCCCTGTCGAGGGCTCTTGCATGTGTAGATAGCATGTTTATGTCAAGAGACCACTCACCACTGGATGCTTGTGCTGATTCGCAGGCTCAGCGTATCGCGAATGCCACGCTCGATCGGACCAAGAAGATGGCTAAAACGGCTGATATGAATGAAGTACATGTCCAAATGCTTGTTCTTGGCTGTGACATGCCGTTTCCACCTCAACTTTGTTATGACCATTAGGAGCAAGTACTGGCGCTCACTCTCTGGTGCAAGTTGTCACTCGCCGAGATCACGCTATTCGAATCGACACTCAAGTTCAAGCTGCAGAAGCACGTCAAAGGTTGGACATGCATTCTTCACATTTAATGAGGGTTTCCCTCTGACAGTGTTTACTGTGAAAGGCGCGTACAACTTTAGGAAAAGCTGGAAGCACTACGAAGAGTGCACACAACTGCTCCAGTCCTTGCCTACGTCATCTCCTTACTACAGCAACCTAGCCTGCTCGATCAATTTAGGAGTTGGCTTCTTTCACTTTTTCATTTCAGGTAACTCAAAGCGCATAAAGTTGCCACTGCATCCATGCAACCAACAAAGACTGGTGCAGTGGTGCCGCGACAGTTCCTCTGGTTGGTAGAGGCTATTGGATTTAAGGCGGATCGATCCTTGGCTCTTCGAGAACTGCAGATGGCGAGTGAAAGCGAGGGATACCAGAGTACTGCAAACTTTTCCTCCCAATGGAATGCACTCGCACTGACTGTCCTGGTTCAGGTACCTTGGCCTTCTTTTTTCTAGTCACCATCCGCGCCTTCTTCTTTGAGGAACTTGAAGCAGGAAGAGAAATGTTCAATTTACTCATCGAGCAAAACCCGTACGTCATGTCAAACATTACTATGTCACATGCTGCAACTCATAGTTGTACTTCCTAGAGAATCGCCGCTCTTTAAATATGTTTGTGCCTACCTCTGCCGAATGCAAGCGAAGTTAGATGAAGGTATTAAACTTGTGTCCTAGAGAGACCGCACTTGCTTCTAACATGTTATTATCAATCAGCCAAGGATTTGTTCACAACAGCCAAAGAGTGCTTTGTGCGGACCAACAACAAGCAACTTGAGTTGTTTGCCGCATGTGAGGTGCGTCCTGGAAGTTGAAAACCTCTAAATCAAAAGGGATTAATGAGTCTCATCTACAGCTAGCCACACTCGAATACCTCAATCTTAACTTTGGGGAGGCCGTTCAAGGATTTGAGGAGTTCTTGCGAGATAGTAAAGTGCCAGGCCTCAAGGCGCTGTGCTACTACCAGGCCGGCATCTGCTATTCCTTCCTCTTCCATGAAGAAAAGGCGAAGGAGTGCATGACGCAGGCCCTTAAATACGTGCGCAAGGTAACGTTCTCATCCTCATCACTGCATGTGCCTTTATCTTACCAAGGTGGGCCAGGGCTATGCGCATGATGAGTTTGCCAAACTGCGAGCGAAAAAGTTCTTGGATAAGGGTGGTATCTCCGATTTTGAACGCAAGTTCCTACGAGCGCGCATTCTGCATGAAGGACGACAGTTTAAGGTTCTTGGCATTAATCTTGCGGCGGGTTTTGGGCCAGTATTGATCAATGAGACATTGTTCACTTTCAGTTGGCGATAGAGATGGCCGACCAGGCTTTGACGATTGCCGCAACCGATGAGGACAAAGCATGTGTGGCGTTTATCAAGGGCGATTCCTATCGAGAGCTAAAGCAGTATGAAGAGGCAGAGCAAGCCTACATGGTAACACCGCAGCAGTTTCCTCAACAGCCTTGGTTGGTAGCACTGACAGAAAGCATCGGGAATAGGTGGTGTTGAACACGCCAGCCAAGGCTATCTCCAAGTATGAGCTCTATGTTTTGCCATGGAGTATGAGCGGTATGGCAGAGCTCAAGCTGGAGCAAAAGGATGACAAGGCTGCAATTGATTATTACAAGAGAGCTAAGAAGTACACCGGCTACGATTATGAGAGCTGGGTGGCCTGGCGTATCAAGCGAGGGCTAGATCGCTTGCATGCACATGAATCGGAAGTTAAGAAGTAACTCTCTGTGCTTCGTCATTGGGTATTTACATGCTAGGTTAACGAGAAGTTCTCCAACTCGATCGATCAAGAGAGAAGACAATGTGCCTTCTCTCTGTCTTTCATGTTCTTACTATCCTCTTCCTCGTGTGAGATCATGGCTTCTGTGGCAGGCCCCGGCTGAGTGAGGGCGACCATGGCGCTTTCTTCGAGCAGAACCTGAAGGTTGGAGCCGGACAACGCCGAATATGGTACATACGATGCCCCAATATCATCAATCAGCTTCTTAACCTAATGTCATCAAGTACAGATTCAGTCCCTTGATTCAGCCAGCATACGTTGAGCGCGCCGCACCTCGGCAAAGGTGACGATGTTATCGTCGTGTACAAGGATGCTGGGCGGTTCAGAGGTCAGGAGATCAAGAAAGTTGCCGCATAGCACGATAGGAGCAGTACTTCCGCAGATGTTTCGCAACGCGGGTAAGTGCTGTGGCCACCCGTCATCAGCGTTCTCCAGTCAATGCGCGAGACAAGCACGGTACCTTCTCGCGGAGTGAAGCAAAGGTGCTGCGATCGACGATATTGAAGGGGAGCAGAATGACGTCCGCCTCTCTGTAGAGTGACGTACGTTGCCGGTCATTCCCCTGTAGAGGTACAGGTACGTCTTAGAATGGACCCGAGAATATCATCTTCTAAGATACTTACCGTCATATCCCACATTTCGATCTGGACGGGTATCCCGAACAGAGTCACGGTCGTGAAGAACGCTCCTGTTCAAAAGAAAGATGTCAGATCGCTACGACCAGACTACCGCACCGCACTCACCTCCGCCAAAGTAGGGACCACCAGCTGTGTGAGGAACCATCGCGTGCGCGGCTGCCAGCGTGGTGGTCTTGCCCACATATCGGTCGCCCTGGTCATCGAGGACAGCCAGTATGAGAAAAAGCAGGGCGGTCAAATGCATTAGGGAAGTCATCAGCACCAAAACAGCAAGCCTGATGAGCGGTCGCGGCATCAGAGAACCAGGACCTGCTGGTATGGCAGTGCATTTGTTGCGGTAGACGTGCTCATCGTGCAGTCTCCGCAGAAACGCCATTCTCTCACGTCTCGCTCGGCGAGCTTTGGCCTCGACAATGAGAAAGGAGCGAAGACCGCCAGCTTGCTGCCGGTGAGGCACCACGTCCCACTCGCTCTTCGTTGCTTCTGCCACTTCGGCCACGGCATGCTCCCACAGTACGTTTTCCCTGCACACGATCGCGTTCCACCTTCCCACGTACACAAGTGTAACTAACTAAACTCAACATGAATGGCCCTAGTTGGTATTACCGGCGACAGACGAGAGCAAGGTGACAGAGATCTGGAAGGGAGTGGGAGAGAAGAGAGAAGAGGTGGAGAAGCACTTCGTAGGGCACCAGGTCCGCCACTGCTTCGCCACTCCAACTCCAGGTCCAGCTGCCGCTGCTGCTCACCGACCCGCTCGCGTGCTGCCTGGTGGAGAGGCAGGAAGAGGTGCGGCTGCCGCTTTCCCCCGGTGAGTTCGGTGCGGCCCCACGCGAGTAGGAGGGGACTGACAGGGTCTCCAGGCTCAACTCGCGCAGACTTCGCAGGATGTACATGTTTCCTCTATTCCCTGCTACCTTACTACCATCACCACTATATATCAAGGTGATGAGCTTTCTTCTTGTCCACAGGTGATCTTGCCCTCTGGTTGCCATGGAACCGTTTATCATTGCTCGCATTCCATCTTGCTGACGTAAGCAGCCTCTTCATTTTTCGGTTTGGGTGATCCGAACGAATACCAGAGAACCATTATGGAGGACAAGGAGGTGCCGTTGGAAGAGGACGACGAAGAGCTCCTTCGAGTATTCGAAATACAGCGTGCGTGGCACAATGTAGGAGAGCTCTTGGGCTCAGCACCAGCATCCGGCGGCGCAACCCCAGCACCACTACGAGAACCGCCTCTGCCGCGCTGGCTGGGTAGCGACCGCCGCACCATCGACCTTTCCTGCCGCGACCTCTGTTGCCTTCCTGATGACTTACTTGCGTTCCTTCTCCCCGCTGCATCCACGGTCACCGCCGCACTGCCTGCCTCGTCCAGCTCGCAGACAACCAGTGCCTCTGGTCCCTCATCGCTTACGCACTTGGACCTCTCGTGTAACCAACTCTCCTCCATCTATGACAGAGTATTTGCCAGTCCTGCCCTCCGCAATCTCATCTGCCTGGACATGCGCTCCAATCTGTACGGCATTCTGCTCTCGATTATATGAGTTCTGAGGACGTGGATTTGAGTTAACTTCAACATAGGTTCACTCGCTTGCCGGACATCAAGTGTTTCACGACGCTTACAACACTTAATTTAGGGTCTAATCAGCTAAGCGAGCTTGATGACGACCTGTTCCTTCACATGCCGGCACTCTCCTTGCTCTCGCTCAGTAACAACCAACTCGTTCGACTACCTTCCTCGATCACTACGCTGCGATCTCTCACATCGCTGGCGTGCAACTACAACTGCATCGAAGGCCTTCCTGAGGGCTTTGTTGGCGCTCTTGGAGGTACGCTGAAAAGCCTCCGAATGGCGAACAACAGACTCCAATCGCTGCCCGAGGACTTTGGGGCGCTCATGCTTCCATTCCTCGTTCACCTTGATCTGACCAACAACCCGGAACTCGTGGCGCTGGTCTTCCTCGACACGCCGTATTGCTATCCTGAGACCCGAGCTGAAATCTTTACGTCTATTCCACAGCGCGTGATGGCCAATCTCTTCATTGGTGACATGACTGCAGGCCTGCATCGTGCTGCCCTGCTTCACCACAAGATCACACATGTGCTTATGGTGTTGGAGAATGAGCCTGAGCCCTACCCTGAGGTTCTGATTCCTTTCAGTACTGAGTTGTGCGAGTGGGCATGCTGATCTATGGTTAGTGCCACATGTGTAGCTCTTCACATACAAACGGATTGAGATAAGTGACGACGAGCGCTCAAATCTGCTTGAACTCTTCCCTGCATGTTGCGCCTTCATTGAGGAGGGCATGGCCAAGGGTGGCGTCCTTGTGCACTGGTACCTATTCCCCGATCTTGCCGGTCGGACCAAGCAGCCCCTTGACCCTCTCCTTTGTGATCGAGCAGTGCAGCGGGCATCTCACGAAGTGCGACGGTTGTGCTGGCGTTTCTGATCCAACGCCTACGTATCTCCTTCTACATCGCCTTGGAAACACTCCAGCGCACGCGGTCTGTGGTGGATCCCAATAGCGTACGCATAGCCGCCTCGCGTTGACACGTCCATGTATGGTGACGCGTGACCATTCTCAGGGTTTCCGACAACAGCTCATAGAGTGGGAGAGTAAGTGCTTTGAGTCATCCGAATGAGAGGGAATCCCATCCCAACTGCAGTTTTCTCCGAGAGCTAAGGACTGTGGGGAGCAGTGATGTCGCACTTCATGTATGTACATGTCTATTCTGCCATCACCAACATTTCTAGTTCAAGAACAGCTGTTCCAGCATATCGATCAGAGTCAGTCAGCCCAGGCCCACGTGAAGGAGGACAATTGTTTAACCTTTTTCATAACCTGTTATTTAGACAGTCAGCATAGCGACTGGATGTTGTCCACTTCTGTTATCAAGACGTGCGTTGAGAACCGCGGTATGACCACTCACTTTTTTTAATTTAATACAACATTTTCACATTTTAGGAAACTATCTTAACTTTTTCTCAAAATTTCGTGCAGCGAACCCGATGGCGCAGAACGAATGAGTAGGGGAGAGACGTCACGGTGTGATAGCTGCGTGCGGACCATCACCACCATCAACGATGACATCGCCCGCTTCGACATGGGCGCCGCCGACAGTAACGCCCCACCACCCGCCTCGGTTCGCGGTTGACGACCCCGCGGGATACACGTACCTCGACGAACACGGCTATGCCGTCTTCTCCGTCCTCACCCCCGACCAGGTACGACTCACACGGCTTTGCTTTTCGCATTTTCCTTTTTTCGATAAATAAGAAATAAATAATAATTTCCAAAAAATAAAAACAGGTGGAGAAGGGCCGGGAGCTGGCGTGGGACTTTCTCGAAAGCATTCCGCAGTGTAGGATCAAGCGCAACGACCCGTCTACGTGGGACCGATGTACGTCGCCTCTCCCTGATGATGATGTTGCTGATGACACGATGATGATGGCGATGATAGGATATCTTGATGGAATGAAGTGGATTGTGAGTTGCAGAAGCTTGCTGACCTGGAATGAATGCGTGGGACAGATTGGCCCGATCCGTACGGAGCAGGCATTCTCACGTCGGACGGCGTGGGACAGTGCAGCTTTATGTGGTTCAATCGTGAGCAGGACACCGTGCAGAAAGTGTTCTCCAACATCTGGCAGACTCCTGAGGTATGCTTCATTCCGACGCAGTGGAATCAAACACAGAAGGCTTATAATTGGATAATCATAGTTAGCGACGAGCTTCGACGGCTTCTGTATCTTCAGGCCCATCGAGTACAACGCAAAGTGGGAGACAAACCCGGGGTCGTGGTATCACGTCGACCAGGATGGCATCGCCAAACCCGGCAAGGTGTGTGTGCAGGGGTTTGTGAATTACTACCCAAGCGGGGAGGTACGCACCTTGATGTGACGAGTTTCTGAATGTCGCTCTCATCATGCCTTGCCGATGGCAAACAGACAGATGGAGGGTTCGTTGTTGTGCCTGGATCACACAAGGTCTTCGGGGAGATCTTCCGTAATCGTCCTTCACTGGGCAATCGGGGTGACTATGTGCGGATGGATCGCTTCGGGCCTGTACTCTATCTTCCTTCGGATTCTCTGCCACTGACTGAAGTTTTAAAGATCGCTTCATTCAACCGCCACACAGGACGGCATCTGGCAAAAAGAGTTCAAGGAGGCGGGCTTAAAGCCGGTCAAAGTGTGCATCGAGGCGGGTGACATGATCGTGTGGGACAGCCGTACTTGTCACTGCAATGCCCCAGCCACCACCGTACGACTATCTTCCCAAACATCGTGCCCCACATCACTCACTACTTGTGTTACACAGATGCGTCCTCTTCCCACAGATGGGTCAGTGCTTCCACCTCGAAGACTCGTGGCCTATGTATGCATGACCCCTGCCTCTCGCCTCACGGAAGACATTAAGAAGACCCGCCGCGAAGCCTACTTCCAGGGCTATTCCACCACCCACTGGCCCGAACTCGCACAAGTGAGCGGTACGCGCACTCTCACTTTCACAGTGAGCTCTTCGTCAACGTACCACACAGCCACGCGAAGCATCCGCCCTAACTTATTCCACTTCAGGAGGTATTACGGACGCATCGCGGCAGTTCTTCAAGCCGCCCAGGCTGTCGCTAAGTGGCCGCAAGCTCATCCCCTTGGAGGAAGAAGAGGAGCTCAGTGCTGAGTAGGATTTGTTCCCTGCGCTGAACAAACGCACACTGCAAATAGTGACCGAACGTACATGCACTCTACCCATGGATGATCCTTCGGACATATTTTTTTCCATTGAATGAACTCATTTGGCCAGCCCGAGATGACATCTCAGGAGGGAATTGGCTGAACAGGCAACAACAGCAGTGGCCTTAGCCTAGATAAGAGTGTTTATGCCTAAACGGCGTTGTATCCTTACTGAATGATGCCGGTGCTGTGCGCTGCCACCTCGCAACGGCGATAGATGGTGACGTGCAGGAAGGCCTCTCCCGGAAAGAGGGGGATCACAGGCCTGTGGCGGTTCAACTGGTAGATATTCTGTCGGCTGTTGCAAACGTGTATCGGCCAGGCGAGCACGACAGAGTAGCCAGTCGTCAGGGCCGCTTGCTCCACCCACCGCCCGCTCGCAGGTTCGTATTGGAGTATCTCTAGCTGCACTGGCGTAGCACCTGGGGGATAAGAGGGATCCCTCTGATTGGGCTCCTCCTTCAGAGAGGCACCAGGACCAGCTTCTCGCTTCTGAGAGGCGTCAGGACGCAGCTGTACTCTCCATTCCACATCATAGACGGGGTCCTTAAACTGATGATACTGGTTGGCAGCCACAGGGCCAGCAAGACACAAAGTGACAGGAGAGGGCTACCACGATAGGATGGTCAGCATGCTAGATCGAGAGATAGATAGTAGATAGAGGCTGTAGGTACATGGTCGTTAATGTTCATGCCTAGCATGTCGCAGCGAAATGGTTGTCTGATCTTCTC
>CDEZ01017528.1:0-17206 GCA_000826365.1 Acanthamoeba royreba | reverse complement strand
GTGTAGAAGGAGCTCGGCAAGCTGGAGCAGTTCAAGAAGCGCGAGGAGTTCAAGTCGGCGGTCAGCTTTGTGGCTGCGGCCAAGGAGGCCTCTGGCGGCTTCCACGACACGTTCGGCGAGAACGCCACCCTCACCGCCACTTGGCAGGCCGTTCAGATCCTCGCTGAGGCCGAGCAGACTGAAGAGGTCCGCAAGGCTCTCGCTGGCGTTGAGAAGTACGTCTCCTCCACCTGTGTAGAGCGGTCGTTGCAAATGTGACTGACATGGTCAATTGTCCATCGCTCTCTAGGTTTGTCTTCTCCACTCAGGCTAAGGATGGTGGTTTCCTCAACACTCCTGTCACTTCCAACGAGGAGCTTTTCCGCAGCAGGAGCAGGCTGGCGACGACTGCTCAGGGCCTATTCGTTCTTGAGACCCTCAAGAAGCTCGGCTACGTAAGTACCCTTGTCACGGTGTATGCTAGCGAGCTAAAATGACCCTAATGCTTGCTGTTCTAGTTTACGCCCTCTGTGACGGACACTCAGTACTTCGAGGCTCAGAGCTACCTTCGTGCCTGCTTGTCGTTGGTGCACGGTGTGCTTGGAGAGTTCCCCTCCAATGAGCCTGATCTGGAGGCCACCTACCACTTCCTTCACCTCGTCAACACTTTCCCCAGCATCGCCTATGGCATTCCTCGCTATGTTCAGCTTGGCATTGCTGGTCTGGGTCTTCTCTTCCTCCTGCTGGCCGTCTTCAATTTCTACAGCGCTCAGGTACTGATGAATTGATCAATCTAATACTGAAGGATTGCATGCTGATCATCAGTGCAACTGGTGTAGATCCCTGCCGCCTCGGTGGCCGACATCACTTCCGACGCATGGACCACCCTTGGTTATCTTGCTGTCGCTGCCGTCGCCCTCTACGTTTATCCCACTGTTGCCATCTTCGCCTATCTTGCTTTGACCTTCCACTTGGCCCTCAAGTTCTACGAAGCTCAGAGCAACGATAACACTGAGGGATTCATGCTTCTGACGGCCACCGTTACTACGTTCGGCTACATGGGCCTTGTGTTCGGCCTTCTCTACATGTCGCCCTTCGCGTTCTCGAACGTGTCGGTCTTCTACGGCCTGCTCGTTTGGGGTGCTGTGGTCACTCTTCTCGTTACCTTCGGTTCTGCCTACTTCACTGGCGTCAAGAAGATGCACTTCTTCGTGTGTGCCAGCTATCTTTCGTGGGTACTCAACGTTGTTCTCTTCTACGCCTACTTGTATGGAAGGTACACAAGAGCTATGTGCCCAATTCTTCACATGAAAGAATAGTACTGACATTCGTTGATCTGCAGGGGAGACTTCAATGTCACCTACAGGTTGCTCAACATTCACGGCCACTTCCCTCTTGTCTTTGTCATTCTTCCTTTCGCCTCGCTCGTCCTTTCTTACGCCTCTGCCGCCGCTGCTGCCGGTACATAACCATCCACATTGCACTTATGGTGAGAGTGTACTCACTCAATCCTATCAATTCAATCCAGCCCTCTTCTACGGTGGTGTGGTGAGCGTTGGTGTGGACGCCGAGAAGAAGAAGAGCAAAAAGACCACCGAAGCCAGCAAGAGCAGCTGAACAAAGGGATGTATTTGGTGGGAGAAACCACGGCAGTTTATGATGAACAACAATCAGTGATGGTTGTTCCTCACATGTAGGCTAGGGCAGGCTTCCTCTTCCCTGCTCTCAGGGATACGTGATCGTTAGTGTATTCTTGCCTTTAAGTTTAGGTCTCAAGGAATGCCCAGTCGAGAGTCTGCAAGAGGAGTAGGCGTAAACGCTGCCAGTGGTACTGTGGGCCGGTGGGGTGGGTAACGGCACGGGGCGGGGTAGAGTTGGGGAGGGTGGCTGGAAGCGTTCAGGTTGTCGGCGGAATTCCAGAGCCCGCCAGCATGTAGATCTCTGCTCGCGTTTAAAAGGGACGACTCTGAGGGGGATAACAAGACATCCAACATTGCACTCAAGTACAAACAACGCTACACCCCACTGCAACTCAAGGTACCAAACTTTCAAGCTTGTTTTCTTGTTGGGACGATGGAGCTGATGGCCAGAGTGTGAGGTAGATGACCGAAGGTATGAAGGTTCGTTTCAAGTATGCCCCTGACTCCAGCCACGTGCCCGAGGAGTACTGGGTCATCGCCAACCCAGGCATGCCAGAGAAGTGGCGAGCGGATCCCTCCACTCCGCTGACGGACGTACTCCAGTCATTCGACATCTTCAAGGGTCATGGTAAGTCTGGCCAAGCTCCACAAGCGGACCTTCTGTACGCACTTCCTTTCAGTGCTCACCGTCCTGCTTACACTTACTCGTGCGGAACTGCCAGGAGGGTGTTTGGTACGAAGGACAGCGACGCCGTGATCCGAAAGATACTGGCTGAGGGCGATTGGCCACATGAAAAGGGCACAGTGTTCATGCAGCACAAGAATCAGAGGACGATGAAAAAGGAGAAGTAGTAGTAAGAGAGTATGAGCTCTCACACCTTCTCCCTATCAGCTCTAATAAATGGAGGTAAGCGTACTTGCTTCTCTCATCCTTTCTGGCCTTCTGTGGAACCGGCGTCCTGTACCTCATTGGTGTTCTTCACTAAGTCCATTTTCTTTTCCTTTTCTCCAACATTGCTATTTTCCTTTTAACTCTCCTGCACTACAAGAACGTCACCTCCCCGTCATGTTGAGCATCATGTAGCACCCATCTTCTGGCAGAACGTCCTTATGAGCTCTGATAGTCATTCTATTTTCTGCTAGCATGACCAAACTAAGGGTATTAACACTTTTCTTAGTACTGTCATGTTTTTCTATGTAATGACATACAGACCTTTCATGGTAACTTACAAGAAGGTGAAACTGTCCTTTTCTTCTACCTTAGGCATGGATGTTGAGAAAAGGGTCTTACCTTAAGCATTGGTAGCTACATATGGGCATCATACTGTGAAAGCATAAAAGGTCATCTGTCTGTGGCCCCGCACCCACATGTTATTCTACTCCTTCCACCCAGCTCACCCATGAGGGTGCCTAGGCCCACGTCAAGGATCCTTCCAGCTCTCTGCTGGCGGCCACGACAAGGCAGCAGAGGCCTTGGCTTCTTCTTCGCCACGAGTGGCTATCTTCTCTTCCTTCTTACTCTTGTCACCATTGCTCTTCAAGCTGGGCCATGCTCATCTTCAGCAACAACAGAAGCGCTGGCCGAGATAGATGATGCCGACCTGCTCAAGCACTTTGTTCATGCGCCTCTTGACGGACGTCATGTTCACGATGATGAAGATGATGACAATGAAGTTAAGGAGGAAGCTGAGTTGAAGGCGGTGCGGGCGACCAGCAGCACTATCTTGCAGCCCGTCTACATTCCTCTGGACGAACGACAGAACACGGACCTCAAGCGTGCAGCTGCCTACAGTTTTATCTTCACCCGTCTGACTACAGGCAAGTCTCGCTTCATCCTCTACCCGCGTGCCTTCACCACGAACGCCGGGACGAAGTTCAACCAGGGTGCGGTCATCTCCACGACCACCGATGGCTTCACCAGCTCGTTCGCATCGATCTCAGATTCTACCAACATCACCCTCACCGCGGCCAAGGCTATGTATGACATCAGGTGCCTCACCTTCTTGATATCAATGAGTGGATGAAGTTCCATCACTCACTCTGCTCTCTCACTATGCTATGACCTACAGCATCGCGATCCTGAACATTGAGGGCATCTACATGGGCGTCTTCCGGCCGCTCACCTATGAGGCTTTCGACTACTGCACTCCGTTGTACAACTATATCAGCAACAAGTACGCTCAGTGCTGGCGGTCGTCTGACTATTGGACCTACCTCGCTACCAACTCTGCGCGCGAAGCGACGAGCGTGGTCTACCTTAATGAAACCGACATCAAAGGAGGAAAGCTGCTGTTCAACGACGGCTATCCACGATTCGGCATACTCATCGTACCGGACATCTACGCTGGCGCGGACGCGACCATCGCTTCCCTTCTGGGTCCAGACGGCAAAGCGCAGCTGCAACTGTTCATCCAAAACGGAGGGCTCGTGTTCAGCTCAGGCAAAGGAGCTCTTCTCCTGCAGACCCTGAACCTAGTGACCGCCAACACGTTCGATACCTCCAATACCCTCGTACCCCGGCCTGGGGTTCAGTCTGGGAGCGTCTACGGATGCGGTCAGATCGCTAACGGTACGGCACCGGAGACAGACTGGGCTCAGCGTGCGCTGTGCTTCTCTCCCATGATCAACGGATCCTCCAACACGTCTTCACTTCAGTCTGCCCCTCTCGTAGCGAATGTCGGCGATTTCACTGTGGTGTCGAAGTGGAACGGCTCCACTGTGCGTATCAAGAACAGTGGCGGCGTTGTAAGTGACGCGGATCCCAACGGATTCTATCCTCACATACTATGGAAGACTAGTGGCAAGGGTCAGATCGTGGTCAACTTGGGCAATCCGGTCCTTGACGAGGACTCCTTCGGCTGGTTCTTTGACGCTATCTTCGTGGCGATGAGCAGACCCATCATCATCGACACGTCGATCTCTTCCGGGTTCAAGCAAATCCCCAGCTTCGAGCAGATAGCTCTTGGCGTCCAACTCAATCTCAAGAACCTGTTCAACGAAAGTCTGGCCAATGTGTCTTTCATCATATGGATCAACTCTGGACTTAGGGTGCTCTCCTCTTTCTCCTCTGTTGGTCTTCATCAACGCTAACCCTGATCCTAATTTCCAGATTCAATCGGGCTTACCGTCGGGATGCTCGCTGGTTACCAACACCTCACTCACGGCACCCGGTGCTGCACTCAACTCAACGTATTACGTGGACTGCTCTCCTGTCAGCGGACAGATGACCGCCTTCGACGTGCTCGGCTTTAATCTGACCCTATTCATCGAGAACGTCGCCATAACGCAGGCTGGTACAGGGATTCCTCTAGTCTATCCGCAGGTCAACTACACTCTTGCGTCTCGCGGATACTTTAAGGTATTGGTCGACTGGGGGCCGGTCACAGTGGACGCATACGATGCTGCTCTGGTACTCTCCAAATCAACCCTAACAAGTATTGGATGTTGATCTAATCGAACGTACAGATACGTTGCGAAATGAATGCCGACCCGATGGGCTTCTATCCACGTACATCTCTTTACTCAAATGATCCCATTCATCCTGAGCTTACTCATTCTTGTTGCTTGTCGCAGTGAGTGGATCAGGCATTTACATAGATAACGTGCTCACTGCTGAGAACAAAGCCAGCACCAAGGCTTCTGACCTGAAGTTCATCAGCTATGTTCCTCTGATCTCGCCTCTAGTTGATATGGGCAATCAAGCTGCGGTATGGCGCGCTTACTTCTTTCACCCTTGGTTCCTTTTCTGACCACAATGAATCCTGCTTCTGGGGAGAACAGGTCACGTATATAGCCACGTACGACTGGCAGTACTACGACATGTCGGTCAACAATGTAGCCAACTATTCTTATCCATTCGCTCAGCTTACTGACCCACGTGATAACGACTACCTCGATTATGCCCGCTTCCTGCAGCGAGGCGACTTCCTTGCCGGCGACTGGGATTGTCCCGTCAAGAACAACAAGACCGTCCGCGACCCGAGCCTCTTTGGGAACCTTCCAGACGGGAACGTAGGAGACATTCCAAACTCGGGCTACGCCAGCAGTACTCCGCGCAGCACACAGTATGTCACACAGCAAGTGTACTTTGCCGACGCAGATTCCTTCTACACTCTCGCCGTTCCCCGCATGCTCGCCTTCATGGACCTCTCCGATCCCAAGAGCTTCGCCGCTTACAACGTGTCCGGATCGTGGCCCGGTGGCGCTCCACGTGCGGCGCAGATGAACCCCAGTGGCATGGCGATGCGCAAGAACATCGTGTTTGCACGTTCGGATGTGTACTACTATCAGACCGCCGAAGGCCTTCCTCTACCTAGCGGTCTCACGCCCAACAGCACCTTTTCGATGGATCAATACCAACCTTCCACGCCCTATTCATGCGTACTGTACACTACTTCGCCAATCAGTGTTTGATCTCACATGATTCTCTTGATGATCAACATTGTAGGGAGCATCGACAGCAAGCAAGCTTGTAAATAGCTTATTTGGACGTGAGATGGGGGCATATCCGGCTGCCTTTCCACGAGGCTATCGTGGCGCCGAGTGGCAGAATGAGCTACTGCTCAACTGCGGCAAACTCAACGGACGCGTGAATATCGCATCTTTGCCAACCTCCTCCGGTCCCATCAGGAAGGTGCACTACATTGTGCCCTTCACAGACAATTCGTACTTCTCTACCAACTTGGCGATCACGATGAAGTGTACTGAAGGCTTTGCATATCTCAGAATCACATCAGGCGACGACGTAATGGGATTCATAAGGGATACCAGCGTTACGCTGCAGACTGAGTGGTACTACTCCCCTGCGCAGGCCGAGAATGTTGCTCGATACGGCGAGTACAAGGATGTGCGCATTGTGCCCATCTGGTATGCTACCTTCCAGATCAGCCCAAACAACTCTCGGAAAGGTTCGGCTTCCTCAGTCGTATGAACATTCATACATCAATGTCTCATCCTCTCTATCTCCTATTAGGTGGATACTTTGAAATCGGCCTGCCTTCGTCCGTTTACTGGCAGGATGGAGACAATCCAGTCGAGAATGGATACATCAACTACGGCTCCGATCAAGTACGGATCCATCCACTGGAGAGCGCTCATCCTTTCTGATTGTCTCCATGCTTTCTTGCAGGTGGCCGTCTGGTCATCAACGTACAACTCGACTACCAACACCATCAGATCGTACTTCAAGCGGGGCAATATGCCCAACGAAGCGTACGGCAAGAATAGCCAGATGACATTGTCGCTGGAGCGTCTTCGTCTCAATGGCTCGCCGACTGGTCTGAACGCGAGCTTTGCACTGAGTGAGCTCATCTACGATCTATCCGCTCCACCTACCTACGAGACCTACCTCCCGAGGACTCCCGTATGCTGTCTTCTGCCTGGTGGCCACTGCGAAACTGACTTGACCTCGTTACCAGACGGCGAACGTGGTGAGGTTTACCAGTATGAAGGCATTCTCCCTTCCGGCTCTGCGGCTCGAATACCAACTCAAGAGGGGCAAATACCTGAATGAGAGCTATGCACTTCCGTATGAGTCTTTTGAACCGTTGGGTACCAACCATGTTATCTCCCGTGTTCCAGCGTTCTTGATTGACTGATGACATTTCCTTCTCCTCATCAAGTCCGAAACGGAATGTACTTCCAAGAGTTGCGTGCGCATCAGACTGTGTGGGGCAAAGACGAGATTCACCCGGACAGGGGAGATCCTGGAATCGTGACCACCAGTGGAGGCTTCTCCTTACTGACCAGCCTGGGCATTTCATCGATCCCCTTCCGCGAGTACCTGGTACGTCCGTCATCCTCTACAAACGTTTTCAATGTACGAACTAAACTGGTCTCAACGATTCTGGAACACAGACCGTAGGACCAGGTCAATTGATTCCGCTGGTTGCGGAGACAACGCGCGTGGAGTGGTCGGATGTGTGGGGTAGAAGATGGGCGCAGCCCGTCCGATCAGTCTTTCCTGATGCGGCTCCAATTCCAGGCCCTCTGCGCAACTTCCAGATGACCACTACCTACGAGATACTCGATCCGAGTTCAAACCAGCGTCTCCTCTTTTGGCCTTCCGATCAACAGCTCGTGGTGAGGTCCCAAGTCAAGGTGCTCAACAACTACGAGAAGTGGTTCGAGCACACCGACTGCTACGCCAATCAGGTGATGCAATTGGGCAAGCCCTACTCCTCCGTCGTCTATGGCGATACCACTCTCACCAGCAACGTAACTGATTACACTTCCAAGAATCAGGTGCGGATTCTCCCCATCTTACTCTTATCGAAGTCGTCATAACTGTTATTCTTTCTTGCAGTGGATCAATTATGGCCACACAGCTGGGTATGGTGTATGTCTACAGCAAGGCACCGTCATTCTCAAGGGCATCTCGCTTACCGACACGCAGCGCCAGAGTATTAACGACGTACAGATATGCGCAGAATCACGCCCGTACCTTTTCTCTTTGCTTCTTGCCTAGCCTCGTGTTGAATGATTCTCTCGATCTGATCCATGCACGCCTATCTATCTTCCTTCAGGCTCAATCAATGTAAGAACATCTCTGCAGGCCTTCCGACGCTCAGCGCGAGGCCGGGTTCGGTCACGTCTCCAACTGGAAGCGGATGGAACTACGCCACGCAGGTCGCCAATCACTGGCCGCAGGGATACATTCTGGAAGACATGTGGGACTTCACGCACACGGACTATTGGGACTCTCCATTCGGCAAGGGTTATCCGTGGCACTTTGACAATACTCTGCCTGGCGTGGACACTTCCAACGCGAAGCCCTACAACCTGATTGCTTTCCCCGTCTATAAGGGCGTGGGATACCAGATAAGCTACTCCTCTAGCCTCAGCCATCGTAGATTCCCAGGCAAGAAGTACGACGAATCATACAAGCCCACATGTCCAGACATGCTTGCTAACTCACTCGTCATGGTGTAGGGGCTGGTGGAGCGATCAGCTGCAAAACAAGGATGATACTCTAGTAGCAGGACAGAACAACTCTTTCTCCGTTTCAGTTGGCAACACTGATCAAATTCCTGGCTGGGTCGACTTGAGCAACATCACCACTCCCCCGGGTAAGGCCGCGGCTGCTTCGGCTAGGTCCAACATCTATATCTGCGAGTTCAACCGAAAGCGTGTGCAGGTCTGATTCTCGTTCTTCATCATGCGCATGCTGTTTCGAGCTCTAACCCAATTGTCACAACAGGTGGACCCAATTAACCAGAAGCACGCGTATCTATCGAACGTGTTCTACAATAACATTGTTCCGGTGGATCCCACGCTCTCGGCCACTGATTCACGCCTCTCCAACTACAATTGCACTTCGCCGGGATACACGCCCAACAACATCTCGCAGTTCAATAACTACCTCACAACGGAGACTGTGCGCGATTGGATGTACTTTGCGGCCAACTTGAGGGGCGGAGCCAAGGAGAACCTGAACGTGCTCTACACCATCAAGCCCTTCGGTTCAATCCGTCGCGAAGGCATCACGCCTATCGTGGATGGCGGACGATTCACGTATTGGAATCCTGCACTGGGGCCCAATGCATTCGAAGTCGTAGACAATCCTGTCTCCACAGTGATGGCCGTCCGCACGGATCTTACGCTGCGCAACGTGATCTACCCGACCACTGTTGCCACCTTTAACACGACGGTGATTCAACTCCTCGATTTGTACGATGCCGATGAAATCGGGCGCACGTGGACATCTTCCATCTACTACAACAGTTACGGATTCGGTGACGCTTCGGTATGTGCTCGTGAGGTGATACAGGTAATGTTTGAGATTGCCATTAATGTGAGTTGTGATCCAGGTTTCAGTGTACGTAGGCGGCTACAAGGGCAGCGAGGCTATCTTAGATCCTGGCGATACCACCTATATTAAGATCACGTTCTACAACAATGCCGGGTTCGACTGGAACCTGAAAGCGGATGCCATTGACTTTGATTACAGAGGATCTAGGCCTATCAGCGCCAACGATCTGCTCTACCGGCTCAAACACGCCATTCAGGCTCCGCTCAACTACCGTTTCATGAATGTGGTGGTACGTGCATTCGACTACACTGTTTCACATTTCCTGTTATCGATATACCAGATCCAATGCAGATTCCTGATGCGTACAAGCCGTATATCACAATCATTCCTTCCGACCACAACATTGATACTGCTCCCTTACAGGTATGTTCTCACAATCATCAACGTTTGCACTTCCATCGCACTCATTCCCTCATGCAGTTCGACTTCCAATCGATAAACGTGGCCACTATTCGGGACGGCTTCAAAGGTGACTTCTATTATAAGCTCAATGTTTCTCGCAGCATACCCGACAGTCTGCGTGGAAAGATGATTTCTCTCAACGTGACACTCAACTCTACGTACTTCGATCGTCTGCCTGGGCCTGGCGATCCCACTGTACGCTACTCCTTCGTATGGATAGATCCTGTATCTTTCCCTGCCTTACGCTTTTACAATATCCCAGGGCATTCATGACTATCAGCTTTCCATCCCTCCCATCCGGTTTGGTGTACCGCTCTCATCAGCATCGCAGTGGCCCGGCACAGTCTTCTGGACAAGCGGCTTCGCTCGCAATTTGCAATTGACTCACACTATCAACTCTGCCTTCCAGGTATGCGTTGGGAAGTTGAGCTCACTGTTAATCATCTACTCACTGCGAACTTCATCAGGTTGTAGGAGTGTATGCCGTCAATAAGAGCGCCGTTGATCAGCTCGCTGTAGTTGCATCTAGACAGAATAATAGAGATGCAGTACTGGATGCGTACTGGCAATCTCTGAGTGGCAATGCCACTGCCGTACCCTTCGTCACAAACTCATCTGGAATTAGAACTACCGTACGTTTTCCTTTCATTTCTCTTCTCTACGTCTCCACTCACACCTTCTTGTAAACAGATAACGTTCAACTTGACTCAATTCGGCGATATGTTCCCCTTCCCACGTGCAGCGGGGCCTGATATGGCAGAGATTTACTTGCTCGTGCGAACATTGGCTCCGCAGCTTCCAGACGGCAATAACGTTGCGTCGTATGGAGCTCTTGCTGTGTTCAACGACGATGTAGGGAAGCAGGTAGGTGTTCATATCCTCTCAGCTTGGTTTTGGTCATCTTCTTATGTGTCTGGCCACCACTAGAAAAAAGGACAGGCTTCATCGACGCTGTATGTGCGTGCTTCCGGACCTTGGGTCCAAATCACGTACTCTGGGGAGCTCGTCACGCCCGAGGGAATCGTCATCTACAATCAGCAGCTCTATCAGTCCAACAGCGGACTCGCCAACGTTCGTCCCTCTGCCCCCCTTCTATTGTTGTGATGGTAGCTCAGTTGTTCACGATCGACTGTGCCTTTCCATGTACAGATTGTTCTAACCGTAACCAACGGTGGTAGCAATAAGGCATTCAACACGGATGTTTCGATTCAGCTGCCTCGAGACACTTATCTCCTTAATGCGCCTGGCTACAATTTCACCACCACGTATGATAACTCGACCAATGGCTCCACAGCGGCCATCCAAACTGGGGCCACGCTTGCTCCGGGCGAGTTCTTCTCCGTTAACTTGACTCTTCGATTCGAAGGCACTGCTGTGCTGCTTACCAAGCGCGCGGCATTGTCCAACCGCACTGTGATATCCAGTTCGAGCTTTAAGGTGGCCCTGGGTCCGGGCGACGCTGCTGTCAGATACACCCAAGTTGTGAACCAGTCATACGTTGTCACCCTCTCGACGGATACCTCTCTCAACGCTACGCTAGCCGGAGCCCAGCACAAAGGCATCGCGAACCTGAACGTCACCTACAGTGGAGTGGTGTTGCCCGTCCAGTACGCTTGGTACCGCCGCAACGTCACCAACGAGACGCAGCCGTTCACTGCGTTCGCACGTACGAGCGAGGTCTCCATATCTGACACTCTGGTGCCAGGCGTTCCTACAGGTACGTTCTCTCTTTCGATGGATTGTTATAACAAGTGCTGACTGGACTTCCTTGCGATTATCTATATCAGAGTACAAGGTCTCTGTGTTGTACACAGGGGCCGGAGTACGAGCTATGGCCGTCTTACAGACCAACATAGTGACGCTAGAGGCTCCCATCGTTGCAGCACGAAAGGATCAATCAAGCGGTGCTGGCATCATATGGGTCGTTGGGATCATTGCACCACTGATTGCCGTGTGTGTCGTCCTCACTCTTCTCGTGTTGGCGGCAGCCCTGATTCTACGCAGTACGTGTTCGCCTCTTCTTCCACTCTTCCTCTGAACACTTTTCATTCGGATCTGGTGATGAGCAGGGCGGCGTCGTCGTGATCTGGGCAAAGATGACGTTGAAGCCACGAGTAATGGAACCGATGGTCCTCCTGTGGATGCTGCTATGGCTGCGGCCGCTGTTACTGCCGCTGCTGAGGCACAGAAACGCCCTCGACCGAGCGAAGCGGAGAAGACTCCTGCCGCCGACCCGCCTCAACCTGCCGGAGCCTCAGATACCAGCAGCAAACCACCACCGACACGCGGCCGGTGGGTGGTGGACATGGATTACCTGTTTACTGGTACCCTAATCCTTACCTCCGCTTCCATCAGCATGAGCAGCCATAGCCTCATCTCTGATCTTGCATTCAGGTGCGCGAAGGGTGATCGTGAAGGATGGCAATCCTACGTCAAGCAAGCCGCCGGCTAACTGGACAGAGCCCGAGAAGGAGGAGGAGGAGCACGCAAGCGAAGACGAGGAAGAGATGGAGGACCTTACGAGCACACTAGAAGACGAACCCAAACCACCAACCGATCTCGTGGAAGAAACAGGCGCCAGTGGAAACAAGAAGCGCGGCTTCTTCCGCCGTCTATTCAGCTGCTTCAAGAGATGATTACAGGTGTGTAACTGCACAAATGTACATACATAAGCCAATATGCACGTCCTTTGTTCGATCATGTTGGAGGTGCATTCTTCCCAACCTGTGCAGTCGATCACGGCCAATCTAAGGTATTCAATTCATTAACCACTGCAGCGTACAGCACGAAGTAAGCGTACTCACGTACGCTTAAGACACCGACACCAGTCTGGCATAACCAACTTGGTGAATCTCCACGGCTAGGCCTACATGCTCGTAGCGCGGTTGTTGCTCCACGCGCGCCCAATAAGGGAAGCGGCCTTCTTCGGTTTCGATTTGTCTCAGGCGCCAGTGGATCTGCAGCAGTCCCCTTGAGCCAAGCGTTGCATTTTGGAGGTCGTCCGGCGTAACGTCCATGCTGTGCCAGTTCTCAGGCAGGCCGATGTCTAGAACATCACGCAGGAGATCCAGAAAAGACAACCTTCGATATCCAAGGCTGAGTGCCATCTGTGCAGTGTCGATGAGTCGCTTCGGCTCAATCCCATACTGGTTGCGAAGAATCCTCAGATCCGTGCTGATGTGGATCCCTGCCTGCAATGTTCCGAGCACACACAGGATAAGTTGGCCGGTACGACAGAAGTCATTATTGTCAACTTGTCCTCCTACCTTCAGTGTGCTCTTGTCGCAAAGCAGTTCTTTTAGTTCGACAGGCATGCTCCGCAGTTTGCGCATGTGGAAGACGATACAAACATGGTAACCAGCGAGCATAATGTAAGCAAGGTCTTGGCTGTAGACAGGATCCAAGGCCATATCGAATCCAACGAAGCGGTGAGGTTCATCCCTTGGCGCACTCTCCCAAACAGCATCCTACAAAGCAAGTGGAGTGAGCATGCAGCATATTAAGTCTGGGGAGGGCAAGATAATAGCCTACTCTTTTCAGGCAGCTGATGGCCAACCCGGCTTGACTTGGATGAGTTACGTTAACGATGTGTCCCGGGAAGTAGCCAGGTAGACCGACACCCTTAGGCCGGACGGGAACAGGTTTTTCTTGGCTTGGAAGACGCCCCACAGGCTTGAGAGGAGGAAGCAGTACTGTGGTCCAGTAGGGAGTGCGTCGCTCGTGGTCCTCCATACTACACAGGTTGAACCATAATTCAAGAGCAAGCCAGGCATCGACAGCCGCATAGCGACGCTGCGCTGCACTGAGCTGGCCGGCCCAGTTGCTCCGCGACAGGTTGCGATTGATGTACATGTTCAGCGCATCGAGAGCGAGCGACTGGAGGCCCAACCGCTTGAACCCAAGGCTGCGTGCCATGTTCGAAATGTCGAGCATGCGCTCCGGTTCAAGACCGAACTGCGTGCGTAGTTTCTTACGATCATTCCCGATGCCAACTCCGATCTGCGCACCAACATGCAGAGCTCCAATTAGCCCAAGCACACTGAGGGAAGCAACAAATGGTGCTGACCTTGAATACGTTTCGATCGCAGAGTAAGTCTTCGAGCTGTGCAGGCATGTGGTTCAGCTTAAGCATGTGGAACAGGACGCACACGTCCAAGCTGGCCACCTGGATGAGAGATATCGGGTTGGACTGATCCTTCACTTGGTCGGCACGCCATTCCAGGTCGATTCCGACCGCATAGCGCGGCTCACCCGCCATCTGACGAGGCCACGTTGCACTCTGTACGCACAGAGAGAAGACCCCACGCAACGAGAGAACATGTGAGCAGAACACCGAGACGCTCCAGGTCGGAGTACAGCGCACCTCCTTCAACTGAGCCATGGCAGCGGGCACCTGGCTCAGGTGGGTGACGTCGATGATGGTTCCCTCGAAACGTGCCTTCTGGAGAGGTTCGCCCTGCTCCCGCTCAGGCACGCGCTGGTGAGATCGACGTCGTTGCTGGGTAGGGCGTTGGTGGTGCATCTTCTACAAAATGATGTGAAAGATCAAATCCAAAAAACGTAGGATCAAATCCTGCCTATGCAGGGAGACTTCCGTGAGGTCCTCCCACGACAAATTGATTCTTTAGAAGATGCAGGAACGTACCGAATTTTTCCGCTGCGGGGAGAAAAATATTGAAAGGATGAATCGGACGGCGTGGTCTGCCGTTCCTTTTCCGCTTCCGTCGTTGCGGAGCAGAATTCAGGAATTTGAAAAATGTGGCGCGAAACGGTTCAAGTAGCGCCACGACGAAAGATCTCCTAGCCAAGACCTGAGCGGCCTTGGGGAAGAAGACAGGTCCTGTCTCTACAAGTACTTCTCTAACTACCACCACCACTTCTTCTACTACTACTTTTCCTTCAGGAGGATACCGGCCAAAGGGAGAGAGCACATATGTGGCTGACTTCCCCAAGCCGTACGCGGGACGCCTGCGGATCGACGCGTAGCGGCAGCCACAGTGGTGACGTCCTACCCCGCGTCCCTGTTCATGGTACCCAGGCAGCTATTCCTCCCCCACGTCCTCCTGCCTTGTTCCCCTCCCACCACGTAGCCGGCCACCCTGTTGCTCTCCCGGCTGCTGCGTGTGGTCCCGCCCGCCAGCCCGTCTTGCCGCCGCCGCCGCCGTCACCAAGTCCCTCAACAGCAGCCAGGCCACAGGTTCCTCTTCTTCGAGATCTCGACCGGTCACGGGCACCAGCCGGCTCCCTGGCCTCTTCGTCTTTCTATGACGAGGACAAGGGTACACCACCGGCGCAGTGCTGCTACGGCGAGTGCAGTGGTGGCTCGTCCTCGTCACTGTCCGAGTTGCAGACGTACAGCACGCCGTGCAGCACGACGCAAGCAGCGGGCAGAGGATCACGTAGCATGTTTCCTGGTCAGGATGGGTCTACTCCACCAGCAGCTGCGCAAGGCGGGAGCGCGGGGGACGAGAGTGCTGCAGTGCTCCGAGCGTTGCCGGCGATGTCTAGGGAGGCAGCTGCTTCCCTCGCCGAACTGATGATGAGGAGCCGAGCGGAGTTGACTGTGCTCCTCAAACAGCGCGGCCTTACCACGTCAGGCAATAAGCAGGACTTGCTGGTCAGGCTTCTTACGAACTCTGGTGCGCGGCATTCATACATACAGAGGATGTTGGTGAGAACTCTCATGCGCCGCACGCTTGGCACGGAAACAGGAAGGAACACAGAGGCGAAGCCCGACAGGAAGAACAGCGCACCGAAGTCCAAACCCAAACCGGCAACCATCAAGCCCGTGAGTGAGAACAACGCATCGGTCGTATCGACTGTGGTGTCTTGCCTCCGTAATCTCTGCTCCGGTCAGCCAGAACAGTTGGCCGCTAACATCGAGACGACGGCCGAAAAAGCTACACAGTTCAATCAGAGTGGTGGAGGTCCGAAGGAACACAGTGCAAGTGTGAAAGAGGGGTCTACCGCAAGTGTAGCAAGACCAAAGGAACCGCTACCGAGGAAGCAGGTGATGAGTTTCGGGGAGATGGTGGCCTACAACGAAAGTCAGCTCCTGTCCCAGGGTAGCGAACCTGAACTAGCAGCAACGGCAAGTTCTGGAGATCCTTTCAGCGATGACTTGTGGGAGGAGGTGAATGAGGAAGACCTCCTGGCTGACTTTCGGGATCATCAAGCCGACACCTGCACCGTCGAGTCTTTGCCAACGGCAGGCCACCAAGCGCAAGAAGTTGACGAGGCCGACGAAAGCTTCACGGAAGTACTGATCCTTCGACCAACCAATCTGTCATTATCACTATTGACTGGTTGCGGTTCAGGTGGATCTGGCAGTTAGCGAAAACGAGGATGATCAAGGATTCTCTCTTGATCTGAATAACTTAGTAAGGTAAGTAATGGCAGATTGTACCACTTTGCCAGGGTAAGCTTACATGGCCGGTCCAGTGGATCGTCAACAACGCCGCTGGAACCCTCGGATGCAGGCGAAGGTCAAGTAGAGAGGCCGACCAACGTCAAGCCGAAGCGCAGGAGCAGACGAAAGAAACTGGGATGGAGCCACAAAAAGAAGAGATCAGTGAAGCCACTAGACGCCGAGGAGAGTGACATGTCTTCTGACCGACGCGAAGCTGAGAAGAAAGAACAAGGTCGCAAGAAGGAAAACCGACCCAGAGGCACAAAGAGGAAGCTGGAAGACAATTCAT
This sequence comes from Acanthamoeba royreba, assembly GCA_000826365.1. NCBI lineage: Eukaryota > Discosea > Longamoebia > Acanthamoebidae > Acanthamoeba > Acanthamoeba royreba. Next base: position 677 of record CDEZ01017528.1, on the reverse strand, counting down.
CAGATTCAGACGACGAGAGCAGGTCACGGAGGAAGAAGCGGAGCACCAAGAAGAAAGGTGGACGAAGAAGAAAGGACACTTGGCATCGATGCGGCACCGATTGTGACTCCCCATCGGAGGAGGAGGGCTCGTGGATGGTTGAGTGCGGCACCTGCAAGAGGTGGTACCACTTCGTATGCCAAGGCACAACCGCCAGCCAGGTCGAAGCCCTGCCACCTGATGAAAACTTCGTCTGCCGCAAGTGCTCCAGAGGACGGAGAAGGAAGGGAAGAAAGTGATCGACCTTGTACGCACCCTTCATCCCCTGACCACCGGGACTGACCCTATCCCTCGTTGGCAATAAATAATGAGTGATGGTTATTGGTACGAACGACCTGATTAATGGCCATCTAGATTTAGTGAGTGGCAGTGTAGTGATCAGGATACTTATTCATCATGGCTTCCAGCTCGGCCTTCTGCTCCTGCAGGTGCTTGGGGATCGTGTCGAACACATCGGTAAACAGCTCATCCACCTGTTCATGATGTGAATGTCTCAGTCTTACTGTCTCACTGTCTTCCTTCTCAGACCAGAATACAGAAGAGAGCGTACGTGGGGCTTGGGCCTGACTTCAGCATGCTTGAGCTGCTCAAGTACCTCCTTCCTGGCAGCCTTCCTGGTCTCATCCTCCTTCTCCTGG
>CDEZ01017526.1:0-28433 GCA_000826365.1 Acanthamoeba royreba | reverse complement strand
GGGGGGGGGGACAGTAGGTCTGGTGAGTGGGCTCGTGTTATAGCAAAGTCTAACGGCTGCCTACCTCGCAGTTATCGAATGCCTGTTTGTAGGCTTCAATCTCTCGCGCATTGCCTGAGACGCGGAAGATGCCCTCCTTGTCCAGTGCTGGTGAGTCAAGGTGAGTCCCTCTACCCACGACACTGAACAGCGCAGCTTTGTCGTACCGAACTGGTCGAGGTAGGCGATGCACTTCTCAAGGACTCCTGGGATGACATTGTTTCCTTCCCTCTTTCTAGCCATGATCTCCTTCAACTCCACCCCAAACACTCTGGTCTCCTCTGAGTTCACGCACTACCACCGCATTCCACGCACATTAGACGTCATCTGATGGGTTGGCCCAAGAGTGCTAGGTCTACCTTGGGCTGAATGGCCTGTAGCCATCTCTGGTGTATCTCAACCTCCTTGGAGGACATGTGGTAGATGATCTCCTTGATTGGCTTCCTGGGCTGTTCGGTCACTGCGAACACCGTCAAGGCCACCTGAAGGAGAGGAAAGGTGAGAAGAACGGCAAGGGCAAGAGTACACTTTACCTCAGCTCTGGGGACCCCGAGAGTAGGGTCTCGTCGAAGGGTGAGTGTGTACGTCTGACCATCCTCTGCGGGTACTGGTTGCACGATATAGTGGTCCAGGGGAATGATGCAGTAAGGCAGCTTCTTGCTAGTCAAGTCCTGCGTGATGAAGGGGTACTGTGAGCTGTCATCACAGAATGCAAAGTAGGGAAGTTGGTACGATCTGGTTCTTCCAGACGAACAACAAGTAGTCCTTGATGTAGAACCATCGCCGCTTTCCGTTCGCCCCAGCTCTTCTGAGCATGGAGAAGGAGGGATCCATCAAGCCGAGGCTAGGCTACTCACTCTCTGCGTAGAGGTGGCGTACCGGCTGAAGGGTTGCTTGAAGTAATGAAACCCTTCAAGTTCAGCAGGCAGGAAAAACTTGGTGCTGGCAAGAAGAGTCTACCATCATCAAGTTAGGTGGTGTTGGCATTGGAGGTGGACTAGTCATCAGCGTTACCAATAAATAAGAGATAGGATAGATGGTGATCTTTCCCTCTGGGGCAAGCTCCTGATTCGCAGGTGTATCATTGATGGTGATCCATCGGTTGATACCTGTGAACATGTCGTTTACATCAGAGACACGATCTAGGCCATCAAGTTCTGAGGTGCCTCAACACTTACCGTCAATAGCCTTCACATCAATGGAAGCAGAGGAGTAAAGGAGCGCAAAGTCGTCGTCAGGATCCGTCCCCTCCATGAAGGTACTTCGCAACAGCCCAAACGAGTGTCGCAGTTTGGCGTGGTAGTCGATGGGAACCACCGCACAGTCCTGTGTGCCTTGTCCCTTTGCCAAGTATACTTTCATCAGTACCACGTTGCTCATCAGGGTTACTGTGTCCTGTGGCATAAACATAACGGAGGTACTCTTAGAACCACTTGTGGGGCACGGAGCCAACTTGCGTCGCCAACGGAGTACCTCTGAGGAGAACTGCAAGGAACTGACAGTGGCTTCGAGGTGTGGCAGCACCCCTTCCGGTCGCGGTAAGGCGCTGTTGCGGGGTCGGGGAAGGACAACGAGTGACCTTTCTGGGTTTCCAAGCTGAGTATCATCGATGTGTATCTGGGGCACATTGGCTCCATCCTCTGACGGAGAAGATGAAGATGAAGATGAAGATGCTTCTTCCTCACCTTCTTCTTCCTCCGCAGTGGTATGCTGTCGAGGGCGGGGTTGGACTCGGAGTCGCGCTTCTTCACCCTCGATGATCTGTTTAACCCGTCCCAGAGGTTCACTGCTATCAACTGTGAAGACAAAAAGGGAGCCCCGGCCTTCAATGACAGCGCGTATCTGCACTGGGGAGGACGAAGACATCCCAATTTATCCAATGTCTGTTTCGAAGGGGAGGCCAATGGGTCCGAATAGAAGAGAGCGAGGGGGTGATGAAGAGTCCTATGATAGGGCCCTTTGATTGAAGAATCCACGCTGTATACCCCTAGCGATGTTGGCGTGCTGTTCTTGTCAAGCTTCCTTCGCTTTCTTTGTGTTCTAACGGTTGCCGTTGCAAGTTAGGGTATGTTTCCCTTTTTGGGGACTAGCGCAGCGCCGTTGGTTGACAATCACTGGTGGATTTAATTAATTGTTTTCGAACGAACGGATGGATCTACAAGAGAGAGAGAGCACGAGTCAAGAGACAGCTAGAGTGTGATGGTCTGGACGCAGGTGTATAGACGAGCCACTCATAGGTGCAGCGCTAGTTGAGAAGACTGGATATAGAGAGCGGGTTGGAAGAAGAGTCCTTCCGCCGGGCCTTGTGGTATCGGAGTCCGCACGCATTGCATAGCCTGGCCAGAGAGAAAGAGTCAAGCAGGGAAGGTGGTGTGATCCATGGGGAATGGGCGTACGTCTTTCGACCTGCAGGGCCAGCTCTCCAAACAGGGCTTTCGGTGGCGTTGCACTGATGGCACCTCTTCACCGAGCTGGGCACGTCTGTCACAGCCTCAAAAGGAATGGCCGCGCTGGTGGACTCTGGATAAACTCGTGCGGAGGATACCCCCGCCTTGCCCGTAGAAGGAACGTAGTAGTAGTGGTATGCGGTCCACTTACGACTCTTCTTCTGCGGAGAGGTGGAGCTCCACCGGTTACTACGCCAGGTGTTGGGAAAGAGAGGAGAGTAAGGAGGTACCTTTTGGGCTAGCTTGTGGCCGAACGCATGACACAGCGCTTGCATCTTGCGTACGCTGGTTTGGGTTCTCTCGAGCTCGTCTCGAGAGAGCTCTCCTCTCTGTGCGTACAGTGCAATGGCCCCCAACTCTTGACAGGCGTTGCTGAGCTGTGCAGGGATCGAAGGACAAGGTTTGGAACTTCAGGAACTAGCCTCACTGAGCTCTGCTGTACCTCAACCCAGGGTAGGCGGTCGGAGGACGAAGTCTGGTGGCTTGACGTAGTACTGCCTTCGCCGTGAGGATCTACCTGAGACGAAGTTGACCCCAGGTCGAGAGCCTCCACCGGAGAAGAAGGAGAGGAACTGGGAGAGGTGGAGTTGGGGGCGGAGACTGAAGGAGGAGAAGTACAGGCGTGTCGTAGGAACGTCGAGCCGAAGCAGGCTGTGGGCGGTTGAGGTTCGGAGTGAAGACTGTAGCCAAAGTGTACGGTCGGGGAGTGCGGCCAGGGCGGATAGCTCGAAGCCATGGCGTCGGTTGGCTGCAACCACCTCTGGGGAGGGCCAGGCATCATGATTGCTGGTGGCAGTCGGATGGCTGAGACGAGGGATATGCTGCTGCAGTTCGTGTTCGAAGCGGAGGAGAGTGCAAACGTTGAATAAGGACCTGACAGACCAGGTTGGGGTGTGTTCCTCCCCGCGAGGTAACCCTGGTGGTTGCTGAATCAGGACCCGGATGGGATCGTGAGCAGTGTTTGGCAACCACGTCGTCTTAATTAACGTGATAACCTAATCAAGATGCCCTAGGTGTAGCCACATACCTAATCTGATCACTACTACTTCTAATACACGATTTAACTATTCAAGCGGTCTGCCTTACAAGGCAATAGGCATCTTCTACTAGGTTCCCTTTCCTGTGTCACCGATATCTAACTTCTGGATTGCATCTCTCTGCCTTCCATTTTAGGAGAACTTGAGAATGGATCTCAGTGTCCCGTCCCGCATGTTTGCAGCTTGCTCAAAACAGATCACAAGCCACAAGTTACGCGGTGCAGGAGATGGCACCTGGTCGTTTATCCTCCCTCGATGACGGGAACTTGTGGCGATCCATGCAAGGCGTCGAGGTGGGGGTGAGGTTGCGCTGCTCAAATCCCCAGCCGTTACGCAACTACCACCGTACTTTACATGCGTAGCAGCACACTTGGCCACGCCATGACGTATCCGTTGTATGGCCTACCGCCATCCCCTACGTCGGTGGGTTGGCTTGGTTTTCTAGGACGGCAATTCGTTTTGGATCAAAAACTGGTTTCGAAAAATCAAATCTGTTTCGGAAATATGAAATTTAAATTTTGGGCGGCGACGAAAGAGAACCCAAGTTTGTTGTGGGACACCAAACACACACACCTGCGCAGCCTTTGTGGGGGAGGAGGGAGAAGGGACCATATAGTAGTCAGCATGCTACCCACGAGTAGTGCAAGTAGTGGTCATCATCCGCAGGCGGTGTTGGGGGCACCCGAGAGGGCGCGCTACGAGGGCTATTTTGCCACCGCCGACAGCGACCTGGACGGCGTCATCGGCCCTGCTGATGCCGCATGGTTCCTCCACCTGGGCGTCGACAAAGCCGCTCTTGGCGAGGTAACACCTTCTTCTTCTTCATTATTCATCAAGGATCTTTTTACCTTTTGATTTTTCATTATTTGGTTGATGGGTATTTTATTTAATCTTTCTCCTTTTTTAAATAAAAACGTAAGAAATAATCTTGGGGGATTTAATCCTGGTTGGTTGCAGGTGTGGCGCTTGTCGGACGTAGAGCGACGTGGTTTCCTTTCGAAAGAGGAGTTCTTCATCGCCCTGCGTCTTGTCGCGTTGGCTCGTCTCTCGCGGCCACTATCGGTCCACGAGGCCACGTCCCCTACCGCGCCTCGTACGTGCCCCGGTGGTTGTTGGCCACTTGAACTACAATTAGCAGCTGTGACACAGCTTTTGGTGTGTGTGGGGACAGAGTTTTACTTGTCGCCGCAGCAGCCTTCCCCAGGCCCCACGCCCACTCCTTCGCCTCCGCTCTCACAGGGAGCCAAGCTGGAATCGTCGGCCTTCCGCGATGTGGGTACTATCACGACTTCGGATGTACTGCTCAACCCCTTGCCTTCGTGCTTCCGGATGTACTGCTCAACCCCTTTATCAACATCAGGAGTGGACCATCAGTCCCGTTGAACGCACCAAGTTTGCGGAGATCTTTGATAAGGCAGACGATGACAAAGATGGGTTTGTGACGGGTATGGCTTACGTTAGCCTCATCACAGCTTTCATTTATCCTCATCTTTATCACCGCGAAAAATGCTGCAGGACCCCAAGCACGTCAGCTGTTCTCTCGTTCTGGCCTTGAGATGGAGGACTTGGGCCGCATATGGTAACCCCAGGCTCGATCTTGTGATCATTAAGCACTAACGATAGCGGTTACGATACGGAACCTTAGGACGCTCTCCGATATAGATCAAGATCACAAGCTTAGTCAAGAGGAGTTCACCATCGCGATGTATCTTATTAATGCTCGTCTTAAGGTTCGGTGCCTTACTCAACATGCAAGGACTTAGGAACATAACTCGTGCCTTTTATAGGGACGCCAACTCCCGCCGGTATTGCCTCCTTCAGTTTACGCCTCTGCATCTGCATCGGCACCAGCATCGGCACCAGCAGCTGCACCTGGACTTGCACCTGCACCCCAACAGCATCAACAGCCACTTTCTCACACTCCAAAGACGGCTCCTTCCCTCTCCTCGGGGCCCAGTTCACCATCTGTTCTCCCGAGCACTCCTCCTCAACAGCCACAAGCCAGTCACTCTGATGATGAGGTACTGATAGCGAAGTATATGGATAAATTCCAGACCCTTACCTGTCAACATCAGTGGATCCTTACCAAAGAGGAGCGTAATAAGTACGAGGAGGTCTTTGCCAAGGCTGACGATGACAAGGACGGATATGTGTTGGGTACCGCTTACCTCTACATGATTGGAATTTCGTGCTCGGCACTTACTTTAATTGCAGGCGAGCAAGCACGCACTATGTTCTCCCGTTCACAGCTGTCTTTGCCCGATCTTGCCAAGATATGGAGCCTTGCGGACTACGGCCAAGACCATAAACTTGACAAGGAAGAGTTCGTCCTGGCCATGTTCTTCATCAATGCTCGCCTCAAGGTTTCTAGTTCTTCCTTTCTATCACTTGGTTAACCATATCATTAACGAGAATTTTCACACAGGGTCGACATTTGCCAGATACTCTTCCGGCCAACCTTGTTCCAGGAGCGGAACGGATGGCTCACCTTTCATCTTCCTCTTACTCTGCGATACCTTCAATGACAACATCATCGCCTCCAGCCAGCACAGGAAGACATGGAGTCGTCTCATCATATGGATCTACCAATCCTGGTCTAAGCGAATCCTTCTCGTCTCTTGCACTTTCGTCGTCGGGAAGCGTCTCGCAGCATCAACACCCTGTTACTAAGCCTCCTCTCAAGCCCATCCTTACTGGCGAGAGAGTAAGTAAGCCTCTGCTGTGCGAAGCAGACAGAGCCATTCTTATATTTCTCACTGCCCAGGAACCAGAAAAGCTGTCTTACCCTAGTTCAAGCGGTCACGGATCTGGTGGATTCCCGCTGTCGCCTCCAGCTAGCGGATCCATAAATGCCTTGAGTGCAGCGAGCAGCCTTGGGTCTCCTTCGATGGCTACTTTCGGTCCCTCAGATTCATTCGACCTGCTTGCTTCAACCGCGCCTCGCTCAGGCCCTATTAGTTCGTCTAGACCACAAGTTTCGCCTCAGCTCCAGGCCTCTCTTCAAGCATCTACTCAGGTAAAGTCAACGATCCCCCGTTCACACATTTTGCCCTTGTTCATTGATCTGGCGACAGAGGGAAGGGGAAATCAAATCGCGAATCGACGAAGTGAAGAATTTGGCGCAGCAGCAGTACAAACTGAATGAAGAGTTCCAGAAACAACTTGAAGAACAGAATGCCAAAAATCTGAGGCTAGAAGAAGAGCTTGCTAGAGAGGTACAATCTGCGCAGATATCCGCCCAAAACGTTCACCTGGCCTAACATCTTGAAATGAGAACAGGAGATGCGCATGAACAGATTTGCAGAGGAATCGTTAGCACTGAGCGCCGAACTGGAGAAACAGAGAAGCGAAGGAGAGGCCGTGAAGGCCAAGCTCGAATCTGCTGCTGGGAATTCCCTGACTTACGCGACTAAAGTCCAAGAGGTATATTTCTCTTTCACTTACACGATTCCTTCAAGAACTCATAGCCAGTACAACAGTTGCAAACGCAAATGCAAGCATTACTAGCAGAGCTGGCCGAGGAAAATCAACGACTGCAGAAGGCCGAAAAGGAGGCCAAGAAGAAGAAGAAAGCAGTTACCAAGGAGGAAAAAGAAGCCGAATCCATCCGCACCCAGATCGCTGAGCTGAAGCAGAAACGGGCTCAAGCAGAGAACAGCCGTGCGTTCTTCTAAGCTTTTCATGTGTGCCTGTCCCAACGTAACCGCATGCATTTTTTAGGTAGTGCATTGGAGACCCGTGCGACTGAAGCGCAGGCCACCAGGCAAAAGTTACAACAGGAACTGGCTCAACTCACGAGTGATGTTGCTGCTCTTGAGACCGAGCGTGCTAATAAGCAGAAGGAACTAGATGCAGCTGATGAGCAAAGGCGTATTCTGGAGGAGCAGCGACAGCAGGTACGAGTTGTGCAAGCGCACATTGGTCTCAGTCCGTATGGCGCTAATGTGACTTTCCTCAAGATGGAGAAAGAAAAGGCGCGCGCAGCTTTAGCTGCCCTGGAGACCAAAGCCCAGCAACAACCGAGCGCAGCAGCCTTTTCTCCAGTTCCACCGCGCTCCGGCCCGACAGCGCTACCCTCCTACCCTGCATGGGATGCTCCAGCTGTATCTCCCAGCCCACCCGTTTCTTTCCACGGTAAATACCCAGCTCTCCTGCCCGCAGGATCCTCAAGGCTCATTTTTTATTGCCAGGTCAAACTGCTCAAAGCCCTGCCTTAAGCGCAAGCAATACTCCTGTATCTTCCTTCCTGTATTCATAGCATCATCAGCAAACATTTTACTGAAGTTCCTCCTCTAGGATCTGTTCGGCTTCTACAGTGCCAACAGCGGAGCGCCGGTGCAAGGCACCAGTGGAGGACAGGTTGATTTCTTCGACATGGCTTCGGCAGGCGGCATCGATCCAGCGGAGACCCGCGACTTCTTTGGCGGCATTGCTGGTGGCGGCTTTAGCTCCAATCTACCACAAACCTCGCCTGTGGCCACACCGGCTACGCCTGCGACGCCTGGCACGGGAGGCTTTGATTTCGATCCGTTCGCTACGTTCACGCAAGCCCCCAGTTCCGCCGGCGCCCCGTCTGATTTCTTCTCATCAGACGATGCCTTCGCGTAACACCAAGATCTTTGCGCAAGGTAAGGGATTGTGCTCCGTTGGCCTGTTTGGAGGACACTTCGACACAGCCGGTCTTACCCCAGTCCCTGTGCTACTGCTGATGCGAAACCCGTTTCGCCCACTTCAATGAAGCCCATCTCACATCTCTCATCGCTCGTACCCGTTCAGCTCGTGTGCTCGGCTCCTTTTTGCGTGCAGGCCTCTTCACTACAGAAGTGATTGAAATAGCGTAGCATGATCAACGAGTTGAGGAAGCGAGTCACTTGGTGCCGCCCATAACTCGCAATGGGCGCGTACTCTTTATCTTGCCACCGCGTATGCTCTTCTGCTTGGATCTTACTTGCGCTCGCAGGGTTTCGGTCCAACCGGGAGTTAGCTTGGGGTCTAATCCTGCGTACACGCGAGAACTCAGCCAAACCAACTCCTGTAGTGGTTAAGAGGTAACATCGCCATCCAATGCACTGCTGGAGGAGTCCGGCCGAGAGAGGGATCAACGATGAACTTAACCTCCGAGTGAAGAGCACATGGCGGAGCTACTAGCGGAAATTCCGCTGAAATGTGCCACGGTAGCTTACATTTAAGATGACCTGCTCCGTCCGCGAAATCGCCACTACAACGAGCACAGCTCATCGATTCCTGACCCTCTCGCTAACGCTCTTCTATGGATCACCCTGGGGAGACAGCATCATCATCAACCAGAAGAGACGAGAATCGCCCGGAAGGAGAAAGAGTCTGTACATCAGAGCGAGAAGAAGACGACGAGGATAGGCGAGGGAAGAACAAAATCAGAGAGGAAGAGCCTCATTACGATCAGCCCAAGGATGAAGAGCAGGCCCAGCGGAAAGAGGCACAACGTCGGAAGGCGAAGGAGCAAGAGGCCGCCGAGCGAGCTACAAAAATCGCTCAAGATGCGCTCAATAAGCGGGAAGAGGATCGGGACATCAACGAGAGTTTGCCACCCATATGCCTCTCGTTCAAAGATCTCCAGTTTAGCATCTTCACGAGAAAGCAGAAGCCCAAGGGCGAGGCTCGACACGATGTGGAAAAGAAAGAGCAGGATCAAGAAGACCGACCATCATCCTCCTCAGGAGCCCCGCCCGCAGGATTAGGCGAAGAGGGTACACCCTTAACAGGAGAGCAGCTACACGGCAGCGGGACTGGTAACGCTGGCGAGAGGCAGCAAGGCGCAGTTGGTGAGGATAGACAGGAGACGCGAAAGAAGCCGGGCCTGCTTGGGCTTCCGATACATCCCGGTTCCTTTGGCCGGTTTAGTTTAGGAAATCCTCTAGCGAAGATTATTGGCAGATTCGGAGGCAAGTCAAGCAAGCAGAGGAAGCAGCTGCTACACGGAGTGAGCGGCCACTTTCTTCCTGGACGGCTCGCTGCTGTAATGGGTCCTTCCGGTATGCACCAGTACACAGTCACACTTCCTGTGCTAATCAACATGCAGGCGCGGGCAAGTCACTGCTGTTGAACATTCTCTCAGGTCGACTCCGTGGAGGTGAAGTCAAAGGAGAAGTCTTGACCAACGGGGCACAACTCAAGCGCGATCTATTCAAATACATCAGTGCTTACGTCATGCAGGATGATACTCTTCTGTACGTACCAGAAAACTCTCTTTTTAAGAAAAACCATGCTCACTGGAGCGTGCATCATCAGGGGGAATCTTACTCCACTCGAGCTTGTGACCTACTCCGCGGCTTTGCGTTTGCCCCGCACGATGAGCGCGCAGCAGAAAAAGAAGCGGGTAGAACAAGTTATAGATCAACTGCGCCTCGCGAAGGTGAGAGATACCCAAGTAGGGGTTCCAGGAGTCAAGTAAACACTATCACTGCCCAGCGCAGCTTCTTTGCCTCCCCGACTGATCTATTTTACCACAGGAGAGGTGTATCCGGAGGAGAGCGGAGACGTGTGTCAGTGGCTCTAGAGTTGATAATCAATCCGCGAATTCTATTCCTTGATGAGCCCACATCAGGTAAGATTATTATTTTTTTTGATATTCTCCCTTCCCAAACGCATTGTGATTGATACACGGTCAGGTCTTGATAGTGCTACAGCCGAGATTGTAGTGTCCATTCTGAGAGACATTGCGCGTCAAGGCAGAACGGTAGGTTCACCACCCTTTTGATGGAGGAAACTTGGAGTAGTTCTGACGATTGTACTACCAGGTGATATGCACGATTCACCAGCCCTCAACAGAGATATTCGAAATGTTTGATGACGGTAGGTAATCACTGAACTCCAGCCTTTGGTGCTTTTCGTAATGTAAATCTCCTGTACAGTGTTCTGGTTGGTTGATGGCCGACTTGTTTACAGCGGTCCGGTCGACCAGATATGTAAGTACTTTAAGAAGTACGCGACCTCTTTCGCATGAGACCATCTCGAATACCTAACATCGGGTATCAGAGCCGGCTACCCATGTCCCAAGTACACCAACCCAGCGGATTTCGTGATAAGACTGCTTACAAAGTCCATGGATGAGAGTGAAGCCAGTTTCCGGGAACGCCAGTCAAAGCTTCTTCACTTCTACGAAAAGCACAACAATATCGTGCCCTTGGACGGGTATCATATACAAGGATTTAAGTTCGACACTGATGGCAACGTATCCACGGCTTCAGACACTGATGCGCGTGGCCGACCCTCAGATGATACCCATATTAAAGACTCGAAGAGCCCAAGAGCAGGACCGGAAGAAGAGCTCTCGAAATCGTATGAACAGGGAGACGAGGAAAACGACTCAGGCACGGCAGTGAAAGGAGAAACGACACAACAACTGGCCGCCGAGCAACAGGACACTTCGACTGATCGCCAGGAAGAACACATAACACTTGAACGAAAAGAAGCATCTTTCCGTAGGAGCGTGACAGAGCAGCCCCTGAACAAGCGTATAAGCACCCAAGTCGCCGAGAAGATGCCTCGATTCCACACACAGTTCTGGATACTTCTCATGCGCTCGTGGAAACAATACATACGAGATCCAGGTACTTCCCCTACTCATGATATTGCGAATCTTTGTACTCAAGAAATCTTGCATTGGCAGCTGTGACATGGCAGCGTTTGTTCCAATCGGCGTTTATTGCTGTATTTGTTGGTCTGCTATTTTTGCAAGTAAATAACAACCAGGAGGGAATCCAGAATCAAGTAGGCGTACTCTTCCTCCTTATCATCAACGCTGCATTTCAGACCGGAAATGCTGCCCTCGAACTCTGTATGCCGTCCCTCTCCTCTGATCTCGTGTTTACATCTGATGACCTATCTTGGTGTCCAATTCAGTCCCTGCCGAAAGGCCAATCTTCCTTCGCGAATACCAGAATGGAATGTACAGCGTGGCTGCCTATTACCTTGCCAAGTCACTCGTAGACTTTCCCTTCCAGATTATATACCCTGCAATTACCACAACGATCATATATTGTACGCGTCTCTCTTTCTTCTGCACTCACACCACCGCTAATCATCTCCATAGGGATGGTTGGACTAAGAGCCAACTTTGCGCGGTTCCTGGTGCTGCTCGCGGATATCATTCTTATCGCTAACATTTGTCAGTCCTTAGGTACATCTATGCTCTCTGTTCGCGTTGTATGCCTCATTCGGAGATTAATGCTTTCTGCCTCTACTTCTCTCTCTTCACAGGCTTTGTAGTAAGTATTCTATTTGAGTTAAGGTACCAACTTCCAGCTTGTTCGAAGTTATTATTTTGAGCTTGCGGCTAAATGCATTTCCACCAGATACGCGCTTGCCCTCTTTCCAACAGTGCTGATCCCATTGATGCTGGTCGGTGGCTTGTTCATAAACGTCCAATCTATTCCGGTATGATGCCATCATCAAATAATGCAACTAAGACTGTTTGACTGACGAGTGATGGGGACAGGTTTATTTCATATGGCTGCAATACATCTCCTTCATCTTCTACTCGTTTGTTGCCGGTACGTTCGGTTGATTGCATCTTGTGGTTATGATCTAACTCTCCTCGTATAGCTGCCCAAAATCAGTTCTCTGGAGAGTCCTACTACTGTGATCAGAGCGAACTGGTGGGTGGCCAATGTCCAATTACCCAAGGTGCCCCGTCTCACCGTTCATCCTTCCAACTTCGTACCGAGCACTCACATCCAATTCCCACCGACAATAGGCGACCAAGTGTTGGGTAGGTATGGCATTGATGTGTACCCGGTATGGGTCGGCTTCATAGGCATGATCGCTGCCTTTGGGGTGATGCGGCTCCTCGCTTTCATGGAGCTCTTGTACCTTGCCCGCACCCGCTCTGCTCTGTGAGTGCTTCTTTAAGATCAATTTTCAGGACGAGCAAAAAAGAAAATGAAAAGAAATACATTTTCCCTCTTCTGCGGTACCACCGAGAGAGACAAGAACCCGTGTGAGTCTGGTTCAGCCACACAACAGTTCTACCGCCGAATGGATCGGACAGGCGTTACGAAGCCACGCGTGCACGTGTGCCACTCGAAGGACCTTCTCACCGAAGAGGCCGGCGACCTCATCGCCCGCCTTTCCCACCACGCCATCCAGTTGCGCTTCCTTAATCATCTCTCTACCTCCCTTGCATCTAAAAACCAATATAGATTGGCCTATTTTTGCCTATTTTTGTCTTGCGTGATGCGGTCGGGGAGTGCTGACCGGCGGTGGGGTTGGTGGCCCGTCCACACGCAGGGAGCACGGGTCGTTCGTGGTGGCCTTCTCGGGCGGTTCGCTCCCGTCACTGGTGGCACCTCGCCTGCTGCAGCTGCGGGACTCGATCGAGGTTCGTCCTTCCACCCCTTGGCACCATACCTGATCGTCACCATGCCCCACAAACAGCATTCGACATATGCGCTCACTGATGTGGTGGTGGGACGTGCAGTGGGCCAAATGGCAAGTGTTCTTCGCCGACGAACGGTACGTCGCGTTGGACGATAAGGAGAGCAACTACAATGTGTGCCGCGAGGAGCTCTTCCGCCATGTGTCGATCCCCGCTGAGCACATCCACGTCATCGATCTCGCCCTCCCTCTTGCCGAGTGCGCGCAGGCCTACCAGGTATTATGATCCTCTCTGGACTTGCCAAGATGCATTCACGGTTACAGCTCCGATGGATGGTGTACAGGCCAAAGTAGAAAGCGCCGTTAGGCGAAAGGAAGGCGAATCTATTCCGCGGTTTGATCTGATACTGCTCGGGATGGGACCTGACGGACATACCTGTTCCCTCTTCCCCTTCCATCCTTTGCTCAAGGAAGAAAAGGCTCTGGTATGCTCAGTGGCTCTTTTAAGCACATGACAACTAAGGTGGATTGTGCTCCAGGTGGCTCCCATCAGCGATTCACCTAAACCGCCGCCGCAACGTATTACATTCACACTGCCCCTCGTTAACGCTGCCCACAATGTTGCCTTTGTGGTCACGGGGGAGGCCAAAAAGGAAGTGCTCTTCAACATTCTTGAGGTGCGTGAGGCCAGGTAGTCTTGATTTCCCATCTTCGCTGACGTAGCCTCGCAGGGTACTGAATCAAAAGAAGGAGAGCTTCCTTCGAAGCACGTATGGCCAAAGGAAGGCAGCCTCTTCTGGTTTGCCGATCAGCCTGCAGCTTCCCTTCTGCAAGTTTACGTGGCTTCCTGCAACCTCTAAAGTGCAGTTCTACTTTTTTGAATAAATGCACAATTCTGCATCTATGTACACTGATCTTGAGTGGCGTTCATTCTCCACCCTGTTCAACGTCTGCGACGCTGGTATCGGCCGTTACATGTACGAACTGTCGATGTTGATACTTGGCCTTAATGAAGGCTTTGCGCTCCTCCCTGGTGGCAGACACAATACCATCAGTTCCTTTGTCTTTATGAGGCTACGGTGTGCGGGTGGAGCTGTACATCGTGGCGTCGGGTGCGGGCTTGTGATGTAGGGGATGAAACTCAAGTGTACTTTCCCAGTATTTGTTGGCTTTCAGATTGCCCATTGATCGCATGAACTGCAGGCGACAAAATGGGTTTAGTCGGCTGATCCACAAAGGGCATGCACACGGGTGGCTCGTACCTCAATAGAGGACTGCTCCCATCTATCCATTACGACAGACCTGCGCAGATAACGTAAATGAGTAGAGTATAAGGATTTTCACATTCCCAAAACAGACGAACCTGGGTTTGGAGATGTGCACGCCCAATGAACGGTGCACACCGCAACAATTAATACAAAGAAAGATCCCCAAGTTGAGCGACGCCCAGTCCGGATCTGCGTGGCATAGAACGTCAGTCTTGAGGAGGCTTTGGTGGCGGGAAATGAAGCGCACTTGATGCACCACAATCTGCGCAGCTGCTATTGCCTCCAATCTGGAGAATCGGTTGCAGCTGAGCATGAGTTTCTTCAAGACTCAGTGCATGGATACTTTTAGTGTTCGCAGCATCCCCACATACAGGTAGAGACTTCGATTCCTGGATACCAGCAAATGGAATGTAAGGGAGCGCTCGCCTAATGCCAGACAAAGGGTACCGCACCGCTCTTGACGGAGGGCCAGTGAGAACAGATGTAAGCAAACGATCTTTCTCTCCCTCAATGAGCTGCACCCAGCTATTTGCTTCTTCAGCTGAACTAGCACTGGAGAGCCAGGTTAAAATCTACGTAGAAGCTTCTTGTTAGGGAAGAGAGTATACTTGAGACGGAAGACTCGATCTGACGTATGTAGATCGAAAAAACTACGCTCACCCCGTACAACCACATGCTTGGCCGATACCAGCATGAGAGATAGAGACTGAACGGATTTTTTAGGTATCTGTTCAGATAGGCGTTAGTGATGAATAAAGTAGCGTTATCGGGTGAATGTTTACCTTATTTCTGCCAGCTTTGTAGAGTTCGATGGAATCGCTTGTGACCACCAACCAGCTTTGATAAGCAGTGTAAGTGGGCATCTAACACCAACACATGAGTACATGGGAGTATACCGTTTAGCCCAAGTTTTCAGCTTGCCGTTGGATTGCTTGTGGATCCATCCCTCCTTGAGGGAATTTTCAAAGTGCTTAATTGTTGAGTTACAAGGCGAAGTGAGAGGCGACATAGACATTGAAAAAGATGAGGTAGAAAGAGAAGGTGACGGACTGACATGAGGCAGTGATGAGGAGAGGAAGAGTTTGCCCGATCGCGAAGGCGCCGAAAGATCGAGGGCAACTGTAGAATGATTGGATGCATGCGATGATTCTGTAATACGGGGCAGAGAGGCAGACGAGATTGAGCGCGGGGAGATAAGAGCTGACAATTTGCTTCGCCGTCCCCCCAAACTTCGTTTGTCATCAAACTCCCGCTCCTTGTCGTCCTTTGTCCGTCCTTTGGTTTTCTTCTTTGTCCTTTGGTCGCCCTCGTCTGCAGTAGTTGATTAAGCGTATTACTGTCAGCTCAAGGTGGGCTGGATGAGGAGAACCTTTAGGCGAGAGGAAGGAGAAGCTCCACTTGTCCCCACTTCCACTGTCGATTGTAATCTCATTTCCTTCCTCAACAGTCTCAAACGCAGACGAGGAGGAAGACAGGGATAAATCATCATCCTCGGTATTTAGTATAGTCCAGCTGCTTGTCTCGTCGCTCTTTTCTTCTCTATTTTCGTCTTCACAATGATTCTTCTTCCTGTAGCTGGATACACGTTCCAGCCTTTCTTGCTTTGAGCTATCTAGCCGCTCACTGCGCTTCTATTTGTGATTTTGATAAATAAGCTTCTTGACACTGCATTGGATGACATGTGGAGTGATGGAGTACCAAATGGATGTCCGGTATCATCTTCTGCTCCAAGTCATCCCGCTTCGGTCTCATCTTGATGATGGTGGAGAGCATCTTCTTCATTCGCGTGGCCTTATTCTTATTGGGAGGCGACGCACCATTTGAGGCGCTATCAGCTGAGTCGGTAAGGGCAATATCCGGGTCGATTCCTTCTTCGTGTTGGAGCACTTCTGTTCTTCGCTGCAACTCTTGCGAGCTTGAGAGTTGGAGATGCTCTTGAAGGTTCTTGCCCATGTCGTCCGTCCTGTGCAGCTCAACTTCCTTACGCTCCTCCTGCTGTTGGGTCTGTGCTTCCGTCTTGACCATCCTGCCCTGATCTGTATCCTCTTCCCCGTGGAGAGGCATCTCGCTCGCAACATGAGCGTCAAGGTTCATCGTACTTGGATCGACTTCTTCAACTTCTGTGGTGGCCTCCTCCGTGGCTATGGCCACTTCGGCGTGAACTCCATCCCTATTCTGCTCTTCTTCTCCATCCGCCGATGCCTCTTTTCGATCGGTCGCCACTGGGTGCGGTTCGTGTTGAGAGGCATCTTGGGTGGCGGCACCACGTTCCTGCAGCTGCTCGTACGGCGCACTCTCCGCCACTGAGGGATCGCTCATCAACGAATGTTGGGGCTGCACACTGCACGGAATCACTACGTCAGCATGCCCATCCTCCTGCTGCTGCTCCTCCTCGTCCACGTCTCTGGTCGGTAGCAGAGAGTGCTGCCGAGGGTGCAATCCGTCTTCTTGCTCCTCGTCGTGGTGCACCGTCTGCTGCATCAGCAGCGGACGCACTTCTTCACAGGGACCTGCTGGTTGCTCGCGATTCATGTGGGCAATCCCTTCCCCCGCTCCTTCCTCTTCATCATCCTCGTCGTCACCAGACGCCACATCCTTCTCCTGGTCCTTGTTCTTCTTCTTCTTCTCCTCCTCTTCCTTTATCGGCTCCTCGTTCCTCGTAGAAGTGGTCGTCCTCTCCTTCTCCTCCTCCTCCTCCTCCAACTTGGCGGAGGCCACCGAATGCAACGCCGAGGAAGAAGAAGAAGAAGAGGAGGAGCGGGGAGAGAGGGGAGGGCGAGGGGCGCCCACAGCCCGCATCCACCACGCCACCGCTGCGGCCAACACGGCGGTAGCGGCCACCCATGCCAGGAGAGACGCCGGCCATTGGAAGACGAAGAAGAGCACCATGTCCCTCTCTTCCCCCTAACCACCACCTCTCTATGCGCTTGGCCCTCTTCGCTTTGGGTTCTTCTCTTCCTTCCTCTCTTCTCTTCTTCGCTTCACTTACGAACAGAGAGAGAAAGTACGACGTGTCGCCCCAAGAAGAGGAAGAGTCGAGATATTTAAGAAAATTAGATATTTAGGTCTAAATATCTCCTCCAAAAAGATACACACCAACAAAACGAGACAAGCGCATCCGGATGGCGGCCTTTGCCATTGTGGCAGCTCTTCTCTTGTCCACGCGCGCGCACACAAGACAAGGGAGCGGCACAAAGGAGATGATGAGCATGCTCAAGACCACTCATCGACGCCAATCATCCGGTGCAGGGGCAGCACCGGGTTGGGTGAGTTCTTTCGTCAACTCGTTGACCATGCGGAAGGTCTCGGCATCGTTGAGGACAGCTACGTCAGCGCCACCACATCGTAAGTTCAAGACACGCATACCGAAGAATTACGGTCAGGGAGCGAACCCGCTATATCCTGAAACACATTCAAGATGGCGAAGGTGGGTGGTATGTGATTCTGTCGCATTTGCTGCAAAAGCTTGAAACAGTGTTCATACTCCTTCCATGGCCATCAGCGATTTGAGTGGATGTATACACATTCTCTCTTAGTCGAAGTGATACCTTTCGTTTGGCATGGTGAACGATGAACATCGTGTAGGTGATGCTGGATACCGTCAGTTCGCTGCTTTGTCGCACTTGGTTGAAAAGCTCGTACGCCTAAGTAGCCTTCTGCTGTCAGACCAGCGCTGCTCCATCAAACCGTAGGAAATACCTTTTCCGTTTGGTTACGGTGGAGGTATGCTTTCATGAAAGCCTGCACGATGTATATATTGTTCTTGAGGCCCAGGCGGTTCATATCCGACTGCACCCGCAGCATCCTGAAATCAAGTGAGATCTTTTTCAATCGCGCAGCGGATAGTACATCAACAAGGACGTACTGTTGTTCAGCATCAGCATCTCGAGACTCCGCAAGCGCGGAAATGAGTGAGCCATAGAGCTGATAAGCCGTTTGGTAGCCGATGGTCGCCTGAAGAAGTAGTTCAGACAGGAAGAAGCCAAATGATAAGATCACGGAGCCGAACACTATTGAACTGTTGCTTGAACTCCTCATAAAAGCGCATGGCATCGCTGGATCCAAGCTTGTTGATGAACCGGGCCATCGTTTTGAACAGCGCCACATAAGTTACAGCCGAAGGACTTACACCTGGTGAATCACCACGACTGGAATGAGAGCAGGCTACACAACGTCGTGCATACCAGCTTTGCGGAACGTACCCACCTGACGCATTGTCTCCATCACTTTCAAGGCGTGGGAGTGGCGAGTGCTACAGGTAAGCAGGGTTGTGTAGTGCTCCACACCGGGCACTGTTCTCCCGACATCATTCGTTGCCACAGGTCAGCCACACTCTCACTCTCCATACCCAAAGAGAGAAGAGAAGCGTACCGAGCCCGCGAGCCTGCATGCGCTGGAGGACGGTGTGGGCGGCGGCTTCGTTATCATGACGGACCCGTAAGGAGCAGAGGCGGATGAAGAAGAGGTACTCCCGCGGGCCGGCCTGGTTGTGCCGTTCGAGCTCGTCCAGGAGTTCCAGGGCGCGCGGCAGCTGATCCAGCTTGGCGCAGTGCGTGGCCAGCGAGCGCCACGGCGTGCCCGGCGTACGGTTGACGATGGCCTGCTTGCCCTCCTTCACCTTCGCTTCCAGTCCCTCCTTCCCCGCTATCCAGCGCCGCTTCGGTGCCTTCCCCTCCTCCACGGCCTTCTCCTCCTCGGCCACCGCTTGCACCCCAGCCGCAGCAGGCTGGGTGCGCGCCTTCAAGAAGTCCGCCACCAACCCCGCCGACGAGGACGAGAGCAGGCGTCGCCTCACCATCACCACTTCCTCCCCTCGTCCCGGCACCTGCCCATCGCGCCGGCCCAACCCGCTGCGAGGGATAGCGGCCGCGGAGGCCTTGCTGCACTTCCTCGACCCACCCGTCCCCATCCACTTCAAGGGCTGCCCCAGCGGCATCACGGCGTACGCGGCGGTGGTCTGCCGCAACCACGTGATGCCCCCTACTGCCCCTGTTGCTGCCACTCCTACGCTCCTCCTCTTCATCCTCCCCTCTGATTTGATTTGATTTGATTTGATTTGATTTGATCTCTCTCTTTTTCTCTCTCTTCAGATGATTTTTCGCGCTACACGGCTGACGTCAGCATTGGATTTTTTTATTTTGTTTCGAAAACTGATCTCCGGGAGGGGATGGGCTCGATCATCAGGGCGCACAGTTTTCCCCTTCTGCACAAGGCGGAGAAGAAGCAGCTTGTTCTTCTGCATAACGCAGCTGATCCGCGCGGGCGAGGGCCGCGAACGGTTCCCGGGCGGCGTCAGGGGTGTCCCGCCACATCTGGCCGAGGAGCTTCATCACGTCCCCAAACTTCATGCGGGGATGGTCGCGTTGAACCTGAATCCTGTGATGCTTCATAAAGTAGTGATACGCCGTGAGAGGCTTCTTGCCCTTTCTGACCTGTACGCCGGCAGCTGGTTCGCCGTTTGACTCACCGGACTGGGTCTCCCAGTCGCCTCCTGTGACCTCTCGCGAAGGAAACTTGCCGCGGGTGTCATTCTCCAGCTGTGTCTCTCCCTGTTGCAGCGACTCCTCAGCACTGTCAGGGCCCTGCTCCTCCCCGTCGTCATCCGATGGTTCGTCCTCGCTCGTGTCGCTATGCCCGTCGTCATCGATGGAATCTTCTCCCATGGCGTCTTTCCCCGCAGAGGAGCAGTACCGGGCAACGGCCTTGGTCCCCTCCGACACGGCATGCTTGGCGAGCTCTCCTGGAGAACCATCGGAGCACCAATGCATGAGTGAGAAGATGGATGGGAGGGTGTGATGACAGGGGAGTCCACCTACCGGGGAGGAGCAGGCGAACGGCAGTTTGAATGTGGCGCGCGGAGAGCACAGTTCCAGTGGGGCCGCCTTGCTCTACAGCGGCGACACACTGCGCTTCGGTGGCAAGGCGCTGGAAGATGTCCTGCAAGAAGCTCTCCATGATGGCCATTGCGCACCTGGAGATCCCCAAGTCCGGGTGCACCTGCTTGAGCACACGATAGACGTACAGCCCATACCCCGCGCCCTGCCTCTTCCTCACTCCCACGCTTTTCGCGGGATTGGGGTGGAGTTCAGTTGCTGCTTCTTCTTCTTCTTCTTCTTCTTCGTAGTCGGTGTTGCCAGTGTCCCCGGTGCTGCACTCGTGTGGCCCTCCTTCCCGCGTCTCCTCTGCTCTCGCCTCTGCTTCGTTCTGTTGGCTGTCTGCTTCGGACATGGCGTGTTCACTGTTGGTGCTCTCCGATGATGTTGGGATATTTACGCGTACAAGTACTACCCGCCTAAATTGCGTTTAACTTCATGCATCAGTTAAGTTCGTGGAAGTGTTTCGGACCTTACCCTCCTACGTACTACTGCAGCGCCATGGAGGGTAGTGTATGGGTAGCAGGGGAAGAGGAGACGGACGAGTGGGTTACGGCGTTCCTGAAGCGAGTGGGGTTCCCGCTTTGCCCCGAGAAGGGGTGCAGTACAGCCCGGTGCGTCTTCCCCCCGCTGACGCTGGAGACGCTGCAGGCGCTGCACGGGAGGTACGTGCAGCACATCCCCTTCGAGAACCTCGACCAGCACTCTGTAGGCCGCCACATTGTCCTCAACCTCGACATCCTCTACCACAAGCTCGTGGTCCGACGACGTGGCGGGTTTTGCTTCGAGGTAGGCAGCCCTTCATGCTGTACTGATGATGATGAGGATGATGACGATGCTGCGCCATCGTGGTGGCACGTACTCACGCCGTGGTGATGATGGCGGTGATGTGATGGCAGCTGAATGGCCTCTATGCGGAGGCGCTGCGACGTCTGGGGTTTCGGGCGGTCCTGTATCCGGCTCGGGTGGGTGCGCCCACGTTATGAGTGGTGTGCAGGGAGGTCTGACGACACACGCGGCGCAGGTGTGGTCAAGAGAGAATGAGGAATGGACCCAACTCAAGTCGCACGTGGTCACCGTGGTGAGGCTCAGCATTCCCCGTGGTGCGCACGGACCGGAGGAGCACAGGGTCGTGCTGCAAACAGTGCATTCCTTCCCTGTGATGTTGGTTGGGGACTACTGTGCCTGACTAGTAAGCTCCGTGGCAACTGCAGAGTGGGGACGGGGAGGAGGAAGAGGAGCAGATGTGGATCACGGATGTGGGTTACGCCGCCAGCCCACACGTGCCTCTACGGTTCGACCTCCCAGGTGTCGTGCAGGAAGGGGATAAGGAGTGGCCGGCCTTCCGCTTCTCGCGAGTCCAGGATCAGGATGGCCAGGGGTGTGTGATGATGGAGCGCCAGAGCAAGGCGGACGGGCAATGGCACAGATGCCTCCTCGTCTACGAACAGTCCTGCTCTCTCGCCGATCTGACCCCCAACTGCGATGTACGCGCGCTTTCCGCATCCCCTCCTCCTGGCTCCTGCGATGGATGGGAAGCAAGCTTGTACGAGGGGAGGTGATGATGATGCCTGATGGCCTGTCCCATTGCAGGCTCTTCTAGCGGACCAAGACTCGCACCTGACCAAGCGGATCCTCATATCGAGCATCTCGGAGAGCGAGCGAAAGACCCTGAGTGGAGCGTACCGGCTCATTACCACCACCTTTGCGGACGGGAATCGCGTGGAACGCAATATCATGAACCCAACCAGCGAGTATCCTATGGGGATTGCGCGCACGGGAGCCGCCGAGAAGGAGATCTACCTGGAGGTGCTCAGGCGAGAGTTCGGACTGGAACTCACCGCGGAGGAAGAGGAGGCCCTCGATCTTGAGCGATCCAAGAGCAACGCCCATGTGTGGTGAGCCTCTTTGCTTGGCCGGCCGTGGTCACGACGGTCAGTTGATGTTGATGTACCACGAAAGCAGCGGTACCCATCAGCCTCCACAGAGCGGGGATTCATCCATTCATCGATTGATCGGTTGAGCCCACGTGTCCACACACTCGAATTGTCTCCGTCGCTGATGACACGCACGCACGCACACACAAACACCAGAGCGGTGACTTGAAGAAGAAGAAGAAGAAGAGTGATGCATCACCGGGAGGAGGAATCACTGATCGAGTGCAGCAGCTTTTATTTTGGGTTCATCAGACGGGCAGCTGTTTGGGCAGGCTCCTCACCTCGTCACCGGTGGGGCCACGCGGGGAGGCTCCACTCGCTCCCCGCAGTCCCAGGCGCGTCCTTCCTCTCTCCTCATTCTCGCGGAGAGGAGGACGGAAAGGTAAGAGAAGCGAAGGGGAAAAGCCGAGCGCGCCCCGGGAGGGAGAAGGGGAGGAGGGGAGGAGCGAAGAGCGAGGATTTGGGGGGAAGGGGGCCGGCCAAGATTAGCGACGGCCTCGACCGCGGGAGGGTCCACCGGTGCCACGTCCCCTGCCACGACCGCGGGGGGCGCCTCTGCCGCGACCTCGGCCAGCGACCTCGCCGACCTTCTTGGCCTTGGGGCGGGGCGTGTCGTCGACGAGGAGGGTGTCGAGGTTGAGGGTGTCGGGGAGGAGGTAGTAGCGGATGGTGTTGCCGCGTAGGCTGAGGCTGTCGAGGTTGATGGGGTTCTTGCCTTTGAGGGTGAGCTTGACGGCCTTGAGGTGAGTGTTCATGCTGATGTCCACGCCCGTAATGGTGCCGTGCACGATGGTCCCGTTCTTCAGCTCGATCGTGACCGTCTCGTTTGCCAATTTCATCAAAAATCGCACCAGCTTCATCTTGCTGCCTCCTCGTGGTTCACTGCTTCAATCTACGCACTTTCCGCCTCTCACACAAAAGATTGATTTGTCCTTCTTCTTCTCCTCCTCTTCTTCTTCTGCTTTGGAGACCGCGAGCGCTACACACACGCGTACGATCGACGGGGAAGAGAGAGATGCAGCAGATAAGAAATAGAAAAGAAAATAAATTTCTTTATTCGACATTTTCCCAAACTTTTCCTCGTTTCACCAATTCCTCAGATTCTTGTCTAGTCATGGCGGATGGCGGTGGCAAAGGAGGAGAGGGAGGGCAGTTCTGGGCGCTGCCCCACCACCACCACCACCACCACCATCCCCAGACGGCAGCTCCCCAGCCTTCGGGGTGGCGGGAGGTGTGCCTGCCGAGGGAGGTGGAAGCCTCGGTGTTTCCGCCGTCGCCCGCGTTTATGGGGGAGGAGGAAAGGCGCGCTGCGGAGGAGGCCCAACGCCAGGCCTACCTCCAGCGCCTCCACCAGCGCCTTCGCTCCCTCGCCACCCCCTCCACCTCCTCTTCCACCTCTTCCACACGCTCGTCCAACCGAGGGGGAGGGGGTGGCGAGCACGGCCACCCGCGTGGCCCTTGGGCGCACGTGGGCGAGGTCGGTCCGGAGGGGGAGGAGCGCGCGGAGCGAGAGGCCGAAGAGCGGCTGGAGGAGAGGGCCAGGCAGGACGCCGCGCTGGCGCGCTTCGTTGCAGCGCACGTGGCCGAGCGGGAGCAACAGGCCGGTGGTGAGGAGGACGAGGAGCTGGCGGAGGACGAGATACCCATCCTCCGCTGCTGGCAACACGAGGAAGGCCTCCTCCTCTTCAGCGAGCCTAGCGCAGCCTCAGAAGATGAGTCAGCGGCCCGGGGGAATGACGGGGCGCGTTTTGCTCGGCCAACCGGTGGGAGTATCCGCCTCGAGGCGGGCAGACGGAGAACGTGGCGATCACGGATGAGGGTCGCGGGAGCGTGGCTGCGAGGCACGCTGTGCGCGTGCTTCACGCAGGCGCCGTGGCCACAAACACACGATTGCCTGATCTGAGGTGAGCGTCGCATTCTCTTGAGCGAATGTTTGATGGTGGGTAGGGTACACTCTACACGACAACAGAAGCGAGCAAAAGCGAGTGGGGTGGTGGTACACGAAAGAAGCTGGGTAAACTTACAATACCGGAGGATTACCGGGGTGAGATCGCGAAGCGGTCGGAGACAGAGGGAGGTGCCAAACTCAAAAAGGGGCTGATGATCCGAAACAGCACCGCGATGCGCCTACCGACCCGCTCCAAACACAACGATACCAAAATATGGCGCCCTTCCTCCGCGCTCCCGCTCGTCTCATTATACGCTCTTCGTCCCGCAACAAAGTGTAGAACGGTCTCTGTCAAAACTTGTCGCGCCTCGGCCTCTCGGCGAGGAACGCCGCTGCTCTGGCGATGACGTTGGCCGTTCAGAAAATTTCTTGTAGCACCTTCTTGAGGATGGTCTCGCGGACAGCCTTGAAAACGAATTCTGCACGTGATCATTCACATCGTGAGCTGCAGTAATATGTGTTTCACCAATATAGATTCCGCATACGCACCTATGTTTTCCGTGTCTACAGCGCAAGTAAAGTGGGTGTAGATGACGTGCGGCGAGGTATTCACTTCCAGAAACCTGGCCTTCATGAACTGTGACGCGGCATCAAAGTTGGGGCCACCTACAAAATGTGTAGACCATGTGATAATGGGGGTAGTAGTTAGCTCAGCCCATGATTGGGTCGGGCGGGAAACCACGACGAACCTGTGTACTTAGGGAATGTGACGTTGAGATCGACTCTCTTGATCTTTTCCTTGAACAGATCGACCTTATTGAGGAAGAGGATGAAAGCCGTATCGGCAAACCAAGGAGAATTACAGATCTCGTCGAATAGGAGAAGCGACTCTGGAGAAGAGGATGGATGCGTGAGCTTTGCGTCAGACTTGGGAATTACGCAAAGCTTGGGAGTCACATACCCTTAGTTCTGTTTTGAGTATCATCCTCGCGAAGAGTTTGGTCATACTCTGAGAGAGCCACACAGAATATGACCGCTGTTACACAATCAAAACAGTGGATCCATTTTCTGTCCAGTCCAACCCAACAGGTGAGTGGTAGTTCTCTTCTGCACCCTGGGCAAACCCTTACCTGCGCTCAGATCGCTGTCCGCCCACATCAAGCATGCGGAAGCATAGATCATCAAATTGGAATTCGGCTTCTTCAATACCCGTTGAGCGAATACGAGCTCGCAGAACGTCCTGCCGAACCGACAAACCAAATCAGTTTAAAGTCTCGGGCGGACGCAGTTCGAGTTGTCCGCACCTGCTCCGTGGGGCAGTACTCAGGATCTTCGAAACGCCCGATACTATCAAAGAAACTGCCTCGCGCAACAGAAAAGAACGGTGAGATCATAACGCACACACGTCGAATCGAACCGCCTGGCGGTGCAGGCCGTACTAGAGAGCGGAGTCGTTCAGTTGGAAGGCCTTGTCGCGCTGCTCGAAGGTGGCGCGTATGCCTGGGTCACTCCAAAGAGCGGCGATGTCCTGCGCTACTTCCGGGGTGAAGCTGTCTCCGCCTGCGGGCAGCTTCGCCATCCTCTCGGCCCTTTCCTATGTGCTCCCGACCCACAGAACGGAATCATCAGCGTTTGTTGGCGTACAACAGCATATAAAAAATACAAAAACACAACACATAAAAAAATCACAAAATAAGAAACAAAACCTCAAAAAAGAAAAAGTCTTCTGGGCAGGAGCGCCGCGTACTACGTTTTCCTCATCGAGGTCGATGCCCAGTTTGGCGGCGGCGTGTACGAGGACTTTCATTTGGGTGATGCAGTTGCCGTAGATGACGCTTTTGTAGGACATCAGCTCCTCTCGCGTAAAGCCACCACACGCAGAGATGATCTTCATCTGTTTGAAAATGGTGCTCTTGCCCGACTCTCCCGCCCCTGTCCCCCCCAAACCAAGAGGAATAATATATTAGACCCGGGAAGAAGTATGCTTTTTAATAAAAAAATAATGATGAGGTCCAATCACACCATTTAAAAAACACCACATCGTTCGGTGCATAGAGGGATATGTAAATTTTGTTTGGGGGGGGGAGAGAGAACCGAGAAGCAGAAGCTTGACTTCCTCCTTGAGCCGTTTACGGTCGGCCTGGAGCTCGTACTCAATTTCGTTATTCTTTTTCCTGGCCAGCTTATCCTCCTCCGTCATGTTCCCGCTCACGCACGCTCCCATGGTCGTAGCGGTGGTGAGTGTTCAGAAAGAAGAGAGCTGTTGGCGGTAGTGCGCGAGAGGGTGGGGTTTACAGAGCTGGTTCCCTCTCTCTCTCTTCTGCGCCTGCCCTGTTGCAGCAGGTGCAAGTCTGCTTCTGGGAGTAGTTTGTTGTTGTTAGGTTTGATACATCCGCCGGAGAGGATGAATGGACCCAAATTAATTACTCGGGCCCTCCTCATTGGCCAAAAGCTCCGTTCGCTTCTTTTCCTTTTTATTTTCCTTCCTTTCTCTTTACGTACGTTTTTGGTTTTGGTCAAGACAGGTAAGGGGTCGCCTACCATCCTTGTGGCCAGAGTGGTTGTGTCTGACGAAGAAGGAGACGTGTGATGTGGACCAAGGGGTTCTTCCTACGCACGGGGCTTTGCCTTCTTCTTCTGGTCCTCCTGGCCACCGCGACAGCGGCGGAGCGCAAAGCACGCAGGAAGTTCAAGCAGAGCCCGGGCGAGCAACAACAGTTGAACCAGGAACTCAAGGTGGAGGTCGCGCAGCGACCGGAGGAGTGCGGACGCAAGTCCGCTCCCGGGGACACCGTGGATGTACATTACATGGGCCAACTGGAAGACGGGCAGACCTTCGACTCGTCCTTTGGCAGGGAACCCTTGAAGCTCACTCTCGGGCAGGGCCAAGTCATCCCCGGCTGGGAGCAGGGCCTCCTGGGCATGTGCGTGAACGAGGTTAGGAAGCTCACCATCCCTCCTCATCTCGCCTATGGCGAAGATGGCTATCCTCCGTACATCCCTCCGCGTGCCACGCTCGCCTTTGTGGTTCAGCTTGTGGCCATCCAGTAGAGAAACCCTCTTCTTCTTCTCCTTTCCTCTGTATTGGAACAATAAAGGCCATTTACCCAGTGTCTTCTGCGAGCAACGAGATGGCATGCTCCCATCACAGTGCCTTGAAGCGACATTGTAACCTTTCTATGTGTGGTGTGTGAGCCACAAACGAAGAACGTACAGATTCATTTCCTTCAGTCGCTAGAGGGCTATCTCCTGTAGTCGCGGCTTCCTTGATCTGCGCGAATGCTCTCATCCCCGTCGAGTCTCTCCTGAATCCGGACATACGTTGTTCTCTTGATGATGCTGCTTATTTAGGCGGGTGAGCGTCATGCCGCATAGGTCAGCGCCCACTCGATGAGCGAATAGAGGACGACGAAAGTCGGGACAGCGAAGAGAAGGAAGGAAATGAAGGAATTCTTGGTGGGGAGGCCCTTCTTCTTCTCTTCTTTTTCCTTGGACTTGATACGCAGCGAGAGACGCTTGGTATAGCTCTCACTGAATACCTATTGGCGAGGATCACCTTAGCTATGAAATGGAGGCCTTCTCGCAACTGCAAGCAACGGTGCACATACCTCGAAGTAGAATGTGGCGCCATACCAAGCGCAGGCGCAAAAGACAAAGAAAAGGCACGCTGAATGTACGTAGAAGTTCTGGTATGCCCAGTACATTGGTGCTAGCGTAAGCATGGTGTACGTGAACTGAATCGCTATGGTGGAAAAGGTAGGGATCAGCTTGATAAGTAAGTAACGACGAGAAAGAAGTGAACTTACCGACAAGCAAGAAGAGAGGCTTGATGTGAATGCCCTTTTTAACGAGTGCTTTATAAACAGGATGCGGCTTGTCCTCTCTCACAAACCAGCGCAGAGAGGTCATAATGCTTGAGTCCGATTGCAATTTCTTTCTATCGACAAACTCTGTCTTAACGATGTAGAGAGTCTTAAAAAAGAAAAGGCCGTCAGTGATGAAACCTTCAGAAAGCAAGCCGAAAGACTGACATACCTGCCAGAACGTATAAAGGAGAAGCGGCATCCAGAACGAAGAAGCCCATGACATCGAGCACTCGGCATCTCGGCACACGACAAAAGTGTCCGTGTGCCACCACCTGAGAGTATAGGTCACTGGAAAAGCAAAACCATGAGTATTGTGTGTTTCTTGAAACATGCATGTGTCTCATACCAATTGGAGGATAGATGTGGATAAACAGAGATATCATTTTATCGATATCGTGGAACACAAGGCTGTTCTTCCACATTACAATTGCGCCTGCTAGCGGACCGTTACTGTAACGGACACAAGTTAGGTCTATTGTTTGCTGCTGTTTTTTACGCTTACCTAAGGCAGAATACAAATTGGAAGAATACGGGATTGCGATAATGCCAATATATGTAGAAAAGCAAGAGAATCTGGCAGTAATAACTGAAGATGGACAAAAAAAGAGTGAGTCGTCTATGTCGAAAACACATGGTGCATCATGCTTCGCTTGGTCCACAGTGTACCAAAAGTCGAGCATGAAGTAGTGCCACTTCAGGCGGTGATAAGAAGCGAAGCGGTGGG
>CDEZ01017520.1:0-11633 GCA_000826365.1 Acanthamoeba royreba | reverse complement strand
GACTTTGACGAGGACCTCATGAAGAACATCGCCGAGCACGGCAGCGGAGCCTACTTCTTCATCGAGGGCAGCGACGCCATTCCTCGCTTCGTCGACTTTGCTCTCAAGGGTCTGTTCAGGCTCGTCGGCACTGACGGCGTGCTCAGGATCAGAGGACTCAATGGAGCAGTGGTGACCAAGATCTACTCACACAACGATCTCACCAAGCCGTTCAAGTTCGACGATCTCAAGCAGGAGGACAGGCGAGCGGTGGTGTGCGAGCTTCAGGTGACGCCTTCGACGCAGCCCAGCGAGGAGGTGCTCAAGTGGGAGCTTGAGTATCGTCCTGCTTCCAACGCCAACGAGGCCCTCGGCAGTACGCAATCCTTGCTTACCCTTGTGCACTTGATCCCAAGTAGTGGAGTCTCACTTGAATATGGTCTTGATCAAACACACAGCCACCAACGTGGTGATTCAGGGTACTCTGCGCCTGAACTTCACTGACGACGAAGAGGAGGTCGAGAAGAACAAGAACAACCACGTTCTGGTCGAGGTCGCCGTCAAGAAGACCGGAGAGATTGATGCCGAAGTGATCGGTCTCATTCAGGCCGGCAAGACCAAGGACGCCATCGCTGAGACGGAGAAGGAGATTGCCATCCTCAAGTCGGTAGTCGACAAGGATGAAGGCGGCAAGTCCAACGTCGGTCGACTTCTACAGCAGGCCGAGTCAGCTCTTGCTGACCTTCACAGGGAAGGCGCCAGCGAATCCAACAAGAAGAAGGTACATCACTCACACCTTCCGCCAACAAGGTTTTGTCTTCTAATGAACGATACAATGTTGTGTAACAGGCGCATCACAGGGCTTACATGAAGAAGAGGCGCTCGGTCTGCTACGAGCAGGAGTATCTGCAGGAGTAAATATGAGGAGATATGGGAGCGAGGGTGTGGGCAGCATTCTGTACAATACCTGGTGTTAGAATGGAAGTGTTTTGTTATTCCAGATATGTGTTGTGAAATTATTACCCAAGGAGTTGTTTCATGCCTACACGCAACGCTTACAGCCTTGATGCAGCGAATAGAAAATTGCCGTACTTGAAGAGGAGACAGCCTCTCACCGGCATCTGGTGATAATGGGCCCTGCACATAAGTAGAACTGCGTACGTATGCCCATATGTACGCAGCACATTACGGCGCACATAGGCGAGCTTGTGCATGACGTCGTTTAAACTGTCATCAGCCGCAGGAACGTAGAAGATGCCAAAGCGAAGTTCACTCCTCCTTCCAGTGAACAAGTGAAACCTGCCGTGTCTGCTCCAACAACCGGAGTAGTGCACCATCTCAACTGCTACGACTGGTGCCGTTGTTCAACACGCTGTGCCTCACTCTGGCATAAGGGATGGAAAACACGAAGTGGAGTCTTGCACCCCCGTTGTATTTATACGGATTGGTGAGCATGTATGAACAAGTTATGTTGCTGAAGGAGCATTCCGCTCTGTTGGGGACTGGTTGGGTGTCTAGCTGCAGGTTGCTGCCCCAAGAGTCGCCTGCAGGCGTTCAAACTCCTGCCAGGTTGAGATATCGAATCAGACTAGACCTAGGTAAGGGACTCACTGAAAGGGCGTACTTCAGAGGATCGGAACTCACGCAGCTGGTCCATGAAGTTGTCGCAGGGACCTGCTTCTGGTCGCTTTGCTTGTATGAATCGTAGCGCATCATCCACAGAGAGACCTTTCTTTGCCATGATGTATGCTATGATGATCGATGGGGTGAGTTACCATGGTTGTGCGCCGTGATGATGTGGGTGAAGGTACCAATAACCACAGTGACGCTTCGTGACTTGCCCTGTGCACAGTGCACCACTACGTTTCCTGTATGTCGCATAAGACTTCGCTTGATCATGTGTCATCATCAAGTGCTGCCACCGCACCTCCTTTCTTGCGAGCGTCCTCGATGAATTGTACAGCTTCCACAATCGTGTCCCATGGCTGATCACGCCAGATCTTCTGAATGTGATTGTCCATCCATTCGAGCCTGTATA
Organism: Acanthamoeba royreba; assembly: GCA_000826365.1. NCBI lineage: Eukaryota > Discosea > Longamoebia > Acanthamoebidae > Acanthamoeba > Acanthamoeba royreba. The sequence goes on along the minus strand of CDEZ01017520.1, from coordinate 9,616 downwards.
CCTTGAATAGTAAGCCATTCCATACTAAGAGCACCGGTGTTGGCTGTGGTTTACCTCAAGAAGACCACTCCTTTCTGCTGTAGCGCAGGTAGCTGCTTGCCCCATCCTACAAAGAACGATTCCAGTCCTTTCTGTTGTATGGGCATGTTTTAGACATTCCTTCAAGTATGGTATGTAGGCTCCTTACAGCAGTGTTAACGACGTGCGTGATGCGTCGCGATTCCACGTAGGCCTTTCCCGAAGACATGAATCCACCCAGATGGAGCTCACCTGTTATGCACGCAACGTTGAATGGCAGGTTAGCGCTATCCACCACATGTATGTCGAAGGAGACACTGTGATATATATGGACACAATAGTGTATACCGTATCCCGCTTGATCCGATGCGAGGATCAGATGCCCGCCGTCAGCGCCTTGAGCCTGAGCGAGTGCGGTAACGATGGCCTCATTGGAAACGGCCTCGGGACAGTGGTCGCGTAGGCCATATCCGCACTCTCGGCACTTGTCCTTCTTGAAGGGATGCGCCACGAACTCTGCGAGGAGTGGGGTATGCACATGAGTGTTACAAAACTCGCAACAAAACACAAAGGTCTTGCACGACGGTACCACAGCAGTCCTTGGACGTGCTGGAGAAGGTAAGTTGGGAGAGAAGCAGTTCACGGTCGTGTTGCTGTTGTGGTGTAGTGGTCATCATGAGTGGGGATGTTGGCGAAGACAAGGCCAACCGTTGCGGTGTTTTAAAGGTGGCCAGGCAGGGAAAGAGATTCACAGAAAAAATGTTTGAAACACATCTCAAATCTTGTACTGGGTTTGAAAACGTTTCGCAAGAACCAAATTGCTTTTCCAAATAACCTGGTAGAATTTCCCCGATGGAATTCAACGCATGCTACACCAAAGACAGCGAAACATTGCCTGAATTCTTACATTTCTCCTCTTGTATCTTCCACATGCAAGAGGCTGTTGAGCACCTGCTGCAGAGGTACGGGGAGTACACCACCGCCAGCAGCACGAGTGGTGGTGGTACTCCAGGCGTAGGCGAAGAACCCGACTGGGTATGCAAGGGCGGCAGCGGAGTGTGCGGTCGTCCCCGCCTGCTCTTCTGCGGCCTCGTAGCCGGACCGGTTGCCCACGGCCTTCTCCTTCCGGACGAGACTCCACCCTCCCCCGTACTCCCTTTTTCCTACTTATTTTTTATTTTTTTTATTTTTATTGATTAAATGTCCATTACATTAACAATTTCGCCCAAAAATGTGAAATATGCTTATTCTTGATGTGCAGGTGGAGGTGTATGCAGTATGCGTGGTGCCGACGGAGAGCCTGTTCAGCATCGCCGCGCTCGAGGTGAACCTGAAGGAATGGACTCTCACCTGTCAAGAGGTGCGCCGTTGTGTACATTCATCGCTCATCATTGAACTGATCGGTGCTGAAACCATGGCGAATGGCAGGACGGATTCTCCATTCGAGTTGATGAGATCGCCAAGTTTGCCAACCTCGTGCTGAATGGTGAGGAGCCAATATAGGTTTACAACACTAGTGCTTAATTCTGCATTCACAGGGAATGCCTTCGCTGTGGAGGCGTTGTATGCTGAGAACTACTGCTGGCAGAGTGAAGAGTGGCTCGACTTGAAACGAAGGTTACTAGTAGCCTCGCTTCTTCTTCCAAGTGGTTTCCTTGATCACCATACTCATCATCTCCAACAGATACAGGGATCGGCTCATTACTGATAACACGATCACCAAGTTGCTGGGCCCTGCGAAAGTACTCTTCGGCCATTCCCTCTTTGTGCAGCTTCATTCTCATCTTCTTATCAATCAGGACCATCTCGTGAAAAAGGAGAAAAAACGAAAGCAAAAGGAGAAGCAGCAGCGAAAGAAGATAGATGCACAACGGAAGCAGAACTCAAAAGGGCCTAAGGTGCTTATTTGATGCTGCATGATAGGACTAACGATTATCATGCTGATCGAAGGCAATGTTTTACAGACAAAAGGGAGATCGGAAGAACGACAGCAAGAACTGGCTGAAGTCGAAGAGAAGATGCGCGTCAATGCTGCGCGGAGACGACAGCTTGCAGAGGAGAGAAGGCAGCGCCAGCTTGCTAAGCAGACCGTAGAGCAAGAAAAGGGCATACTCCCTGCGACAGGTAGGCAAGTTCCTTTCCTCCTTGTTCCTTCATCTTTGCTCATATTATGTTTGTGATGGTATAGGTAACGGGGAAGACATGTACAATCACGTTCGTCTTCTGTTCCAGGCTAAGCGAGTGCTCGCCGATCAGGACCTCATCCTCAACACACAACTCATCACCGAAACGAATCCTCAGGTTGAAAAGGAGAGGGAGCTCCTATTCCAAGTGCGGCAGGGACACTTTGATGAGGCCGAGGACGAACTGGATCAGCTGCTCAGCGATATGGTAGGCGACATTGAACGTTCGGAAGCAAAGGCGTGGAGGGGCAGCGAACGGCCGTACAACGTGCCGAAGAACATGCTCGACGAATGGATTGTGGACCTTCGTCGCAAGGAGCGCTTCTTCTGGATTCGAGAAGATGCACATGTGCAACCTTCCAGCACACCCTGATAAGGTAGCCGCACACAAACAAGAGGTTTTTACAAACACTTCATCCTCCAGGTATGTTACAGCTGCAGGATGCATGCTGTTGACAATACAACTTACCATACACCAACACGAGTGCTCATCTCGCGATAAATAGCGGCGGTGGAAGGTTCAGCCACGCTGCTGAGCGTAATGCCGAGACTCGGGATAAGACGAGCGGCGGCCTGAGTGAGCTGCTCGTTGGTGGGAAACACTTCCGGGAAGTTGTTGTGGCCGTTCGGGTGGTTAAGCTTGGACCAAAGCACGGAGCCATCCTCCAGTGTCACTTCGAAAGCGGCCAAGCGAGGCAGACGGGGGTTGCCGATGACTTCGATGCGTGGCGAGAGTGACTCCAGCACTCGCTTCTTCTCCAGGAAGATCGTCTTATATCCGCAGTTGGTGCTGAGAACACATCGATCAGATCAGGTGAATGCAACTCACAGCTCGCTAGAGGAGGGCATCAGGTACCAGTACTCAAAGAAGACCTTCACCTTTTGCTCACCTTCCTCTTCAGTATCTTTCGCCTTCCCCTTCTCGGAGCTTGTCTCTGCCTCCTCGGCCTCCTTTGCCCGATTGATCTCCATCGTGGGAAGAGCGGCGAGCTCGGTGAGGCTAGGCACGTAGTAGTAATTACACGCTACAGCTTTGGTGATCTTGAAGAGGTTATCCACACTTCCATCTTCCTGCAATGATCAACATCTCACAATTAGGAGTTGCCGACCTGATGTAAAGTCTCAAGAGCTTGACGGTGAACGTACTGCATAGTGTCCACACATGCGATTAAGGGCAGTGTCGATCTCGGACAGGAAACGAGCGTAGGCAGTGAAGAAGAGGCCCTCTTCAGTTGGTCTGCGATACGGATACGCCTGATGATGCCAGAGTTCGTGGTAATTAGTGCTAACTTTGCTCTGGAGGAAGAACTAGACGCTCGTGTACCTGACGCATCATGGAGCCGAACGCCCGCGATACGTGAGAACGGGATGGAGCACCTTCCATCGACGCATACTCATCCTGGCCGGCTTCGCCCAAGCGCGGATTCTCTGGTCTCTGATCGTACCCGTGATGCGGGCGGACCTTGGTGTAATCCCTTCCGATGACCTCACTCTTCTCCTGGTCGGGCATTCTTTCGAACTGGCGGCCAGATATCGTGAGGTGACAGCACTACGGCAACTAGTGGAGAGAAGATAGATGGCTTACCTTGGGAAGGTCGTGCACGAAGCGGCCAGCGAACATGTACGTGCCACCAACGTGCTTCTCGTCATTCGGATGATCATCAGGGAAAATGACCACTTCATCAGCAATGGCGCGCAGGAGATGATCGGGATTCCGTGTGCCATCCACGAAGCCCGTGAGGTCCCGTCCGCCGTAGGGCGCCTTGCCCATGTACCCAAAGCCCATGGTTACGTCTGACGACTCTACATTGGATCCGAGAGCTCTAAGCACGCGCTTCGTGATCTCATAGCAGACGTCGCCTCGCATCGACTTGACCATGAGGATGACCTCGCCACCTGTATGACCCGAGAGGAAAAGAGTTAGGCATGTCTGATCATCATCATCTTCATCATCAGCAACCTTGGATTGTCGGCAGGAGTACTTCGCCGCTATCTTCTGCGCGCTTGTCTTCAAACGCGGTGAGCTCTTCCGGCGGCGAGGCATCCCACTGCTTCCACAAGTCAGACGAGATGCCCACAAGCGAGCTCACAAGCGCTCCTTCCGGCGCCATCGCCGCCACTTCCGCAGTGATGGCCGGTACGCGACTTAGGACCAGCCGCACTTCTTCGTCATTCATGTCCTTGGCTAACGTGACTGTAACCAGTATTGGCGTTAGGAGTTAGTCCTCTCACTGAACTCAAGAGACTCATATGAGTGTAAGCCAAAGTAAGTACTCCAAGTGAAGGCGGCGTGATCAATGGAGCCCTTAGAAACCACAGCGCGCTGAGTCTGTCCCACGTATGGCACCGTCTCGAAGTGACGCGCAGGCCAGCCACTGCCATCCACTGGCTTCAGGTGTGGACATCGGCACTGTGTCAGTTGACCAGAACAAGTGAGTGGTCAGTGTCAAAACAGCAAGGACAACGAGGAAGAAGGAGACACACACCTCGATGTGGAGGTTGTACAGATGCTCGCTGTAGGCAACATGGCCACAACTGCAAGTGACAAAGCCGTTCTCGTCTTCGCCTTCCTTCAGATGCTGTTCCCTGCGCGAACGATCTTCTGTCTGAAGCTTATGTTGGCGCTGGTCCTTCTCCTTCACTTCTACTTCAGTTGTGTTGGAGTTGGTGTTGCCCATGTTGCTGCTGCCGCCTGATGATATGGTCTCTGTTCTTATGTTTGCGTTGCCTGTTGCCTTGCAAAGAGTACACGCTTTAAATGCTTTTCAAAAGACGTGATTCTTGTTCACCAAAGCTCGTTACCAGGCAGAGCCGAGAAGAAAACGGAGTGCGCAGACCCAAAGAAATAACGGCAAAAAGTATGCATCCGCCGGGAATTGAACCCGGGTCTCCCGCGTGGCAGGCGGAAATCTTGCCACTGGACCACGGATGCTTCTTATTGGCGTGATCGCATCTTTGCCCCCCAAAAACCTCAGAAGGTTGGTTTAAGCTTATTGGGCGGTGGATTATTGGCCAGACATACGTGAGTATGCCAACAGAGCTCTCCCCAGGGGACACAATTACACACATCACGGAGTGTCCTGTGCTTTACAGGTGCATGGGGTAAGGACACGTGGCAGTGGAGTACATAGAGATATTCTCCTCCTGAAAAGGAGAGGATGATGGCTCCTGCAGACGTCGGAAATCACTCATGATGGAAGATTCGCACGTGGCCTCCATATAAGATGAACCGGGGCAAGTGTGTATACACGCGGAGAGGAGTGGTTAGTTCCAAACTTGGCCAAGAATAAGTTACACTTGACCTATTTACCAGAGATATCTCTGTGAGGAGAATATCACGCGCTGCTTGGTGCCTCGTAAGTAGGTACACACCAAGTTTGGAAGGAAAGGTAACGTGTAGCCTTGGCCTCACTTTATGATATCCGCGTGTATACATGACTCCACTGCGGGAGCCATCATCCTCTCCTTTTCAGGAGAATATCCGGAACTCTTTGTATGACCATCATCACGTGTTGTGCACAAGTATAGAAACGGGTTCCGAATCACAGGTGTTGGCCTCATGTTCATGTACATTTAAGAACAAGAAAACGATAACGGTACATCGCCCAGGCTCCTGGTTGGTCGTTCACTCCGTCCGTCAGTGGACTGGGTCGGAGCGTACGCTCCAGCCTCATTCGACATCCACACCCACACACGCCCCACATCGAGGATGCCGTCCCTTACTCTAACTCATCTTGCCTTCTCCGTCGGCCTTCTCCTTACCCTGGGCTTTGGCCTTGCTAGCGCTAAGTGTCCGAGTAACTGTCAAAACATGGGCAACGCGCTTGGGTATCCCAACACTTGGGGCTACTCTTCCACAGCCAACTGGGAATCCACTCCCGCTGGTTACACCGATGCGACCGAGGTTGTCTTCCGCCTTCCGTGCGATGGATGTGGAGCGGCCTGTTGTTGGCACGCAGGAGGTTTCAGCTTCTCTGTAGGCCAGATATATACTGACGCGCATACTGACGCGCCATATCCACCTTCCTGCCATGTGTCTGTCAGCTTCAATGGCGACACCAGGCAGTACTCGATGACCAACCTCCAGCCCAACACCTGGAACCGCCTACCTGTTGACGGGTTTATGAGCAACAATGGCAACTGGGTCAATGTCGTCATCAGCTGCGACAGAGTTGCCATCTCCCTCTATAGCGCACCGGTGGGCTGCAGTTGTGGTGGCCAACCTCTTCCAGGCCCCATCTGTAGCTGGGCTCCCGACCCTAAAGAACACACTATCAATGGTAAACATGCCCGCATGTGGGCGGCATTCGACGTGGATAGGCGGTGCAACGGTGCAGAGCTGTACGAGAGCCAGTTCATCAACGGCACCATTCCCGCTACTCCCAGTGGTACCGCTCTGGACGAGGACACCATCGAGAGCTGCGCTTCCCTCGTCGATCCTTGCACTTCCCTCCACGGTCAAGAAGAGCTCTTAAATACCTGCGCTCCCCTCTTCTACGAGATGCCCTACAATACCAACTGATTAACCCGTTAAAATTGTTTGATTGAATTAAACCTCTTTGATTCAGCTACACCAGTAACACACTGCTCTCCCTCTTCACGTTGAGTCTTAAGACTTTATGTACTCCAAAGGAGCCCTCCAGGACCACTGTCGGCTTGCCTAACCTCGGTGAGGAAGAAGAAACTTGACCATATATCCACTTGATACGACCATCACTGCTGAACGAATCCCACCATCTCACGTGTGAGTGTGGAGACGATCCTGATGAACACGCACGGGCCACATGGCGACAGCTGGAGGAAACTGGCTGTCACCTGGGCCATGTAGCTGGGCGTAAGCTTCTCTGTAGGCGTGAATGGTGATGATGCCTTGTGATTCAATGCACTCTTCCTTGCAGAGACCATCGAGAGTGCTTACGCTTGGTTCGTCAGATACTGGATATCTCCAAACGTGCTCCAGTGGTGGCCAAGGTGGCCGATTTTGGAACGTGCCAGCAACTCGCTGGCATGGCTACAGGACGCAAAGTTGAAAGCCCAGGTACGATAGCGCACTCCTTCTGTGTCCGGTTGAGCATGATTCCTGTGCTAATCGATCCTGGCTTCATTTCACAGTGTGGTTGGCGCCAGAGGTGATGAAGGACAAGATCTATACTGAAAAGGCCGATATTTATTCGTTTGGTACGAGATGCTCACACACAAGCAGTTCTTCGAAGAGGAGCGATTCTTCAGCAAGATGGAGCAGAAGATCATCGCCGGCGAGCGAGTAAAAGTATTTCTGTCAAACGTGGGCAACTTGGAGGAGACATAAGGGAGCTATCCAGCGTGAATGCAGGCACCATTATTGACAAGGGAGAGCTTCATAAAAATAGTCAAACACAATGGGCCCAGCAACGCCAGGATTTGCAGCGTTGATGAAAGTAGTTCCTCCTCGCACCTCCACGCCGCCTCGGTGCACGTGTCCAAACAGATGGACGGTTGGCTGCATCCGTTCGACTCGCTCCCGTAGAGAAGCACTTCCACGATGCTTAACCATTCGCACACAATCCAGAATACGTCGGGGTGGCATGTGAGTGACCAGGATATCAACCTGAGATGCAGAAACCTCTTTGGCCATGTCACGCTGGCTGGGATGGTTCCAGGGGAAGAGCTCGGGCTCGACAGAGACTCTATCGCGATTCTTGCACTCCCAAGATGACAGAAATAAGGTCAGACCGCCAAGCTCGTCGAGAGTGATGCATTCGTTGATGACGTATGTTCCATTAGTGAGGAGATCGGCATACGCATGATGGTGACGCACATTGCCGCATACCCGCTCGTGGTTACCTGTAATGACATGTTCAAGAAGAGACAACAGAAGCGTGCGCAATGTAAGTACCACTAACGATGAACTTGTGTCGGTAGTTTAGAGTGCCAAGCCATTCATTGAATTCTTGGGCGTGCTTCAGTCGACCTAAACTCGTGAAGTCTCCTGCATGCAGGAGAATATGATCGTCTGAAGACCATGTTAGCCATGCACTACAAAATACATAGATTGGGATAGCCTACCTCCTTGAGGCATGAATGGAGTGAGCATCGCATGCTTCATGTGCGTGTCAGAGAGGCAGACCACACGTACTCTGCGCACTGCACGTCCGTCTGCCTCCAACTGCTGTCGCCGCCGTTCGAAGGCCGGAATGGTGACCAAACGTGCCGGTCCCGGGCCGCTTAGCTTTTGGTACATCCACGACATGAACGAGATGAGGCTCGGCTGTGCCTCGTACGGAATCAAGTCTCGTGTGCTGCTTGTCTCGTTCTGTTCAATGTCCATCGGAGCAGTCTCCTCTTCTTCATCACCCGACGAAGAACAACTCATCGAATCGGAGTCATCTTGTTCTTCCTGGGCTTCCCTGTCCACCTGAACTCGATGTTGTTCATCCTCTGCACCATCATCAACTTCACGAGGCTGGCGGACACCCTGATGCTGATGATGATGATGATGATGATGGTCTGACCCCGTCATCACGTGGGCATACGCACAGCGCGCGCCTTCGCGACAGTGACCACGACGAAAGTACTTGCACGGCTGTGATGGCGAGGTAGTGGTAGTGGCCGTCTTGTGCCCGCCCTCACGTCGGCGGCGGTGGCGCCGTCCGCCTTCTTCTCGGACCTGGTGCTGGGAATCGTGTCGACGTGGGCATTGTCCTCCATCACGGCAGTACCCTCGTGCATAGTGCACACACGTGCGGTGCGGCACTTCTTCTCCTGGTCCTGCCTTTTCCTTGTTGTTCTCTTCCATCCACGCGAAATGAAATGAAATGGACTGAACCGTTTGATTTTAGAAAAAGAATGAAACGAAGGAGCCAAAGTGCAAAGAAGAAAGGATTTTTGGATAATCTTCAAAAAAAAACAAAAAGGAAAAGCACATGCCTTTGTCGTATGCGTCAGCAAAAAGTATGCATCCGCCGGGAATTGAACCCGGGTCTCCCGCGTGGCAGGCGGAAATCTTGCCACTGGACCACGGATGCTTCTTATTAGCACGATTGCATCTTTGCCCCCGCCCAAAAATCTCAGAAGGTTGGTTTAAGCTTATTGGGCGGTGGTTGTCTCTGGTGGGCCAATGGGAGGCGAGGCGTGCAAAGAAAGGGCACCCAAACAACAGGCCTTCGTGTGTAGGGGGGGGGAACTCACTCCAAGATCAATCTATCAATCTATCAAGCAAGACGTCCATCAGTGAGAGCAAGAAGAAGAGAAGAAGAATGTCGGGACTGGCAGGTGCAAATGACAAGGAGAGGCTGGACAACTTGGTGATCAAGACGCACAAGGAGCAGGCTGTCTGGTTCCTCAACGCCTTCTGGGAGGTTCGTCTCTCTCCCTTCTTCCCCTGCCCCTCCATGCCACCTGAGTGACAACACCTCCCATTTCGTTTTTCATTCTTT